>CM019042.1:19610953-19636482 GCA_009664405.1 Drosophila bifasciata | reverse complement strand
ACCAGCCGCGATGACGTCGCTTAGAAGCCCCCCGATGACCGGTTTGACCCCGGTGCCCCCCGTGGATGGGCCCGATTGGCTTATCGGAGTCCTCCTCGGCAGCTAGAAGACGGTGGACCGACCAGTCTCCTTCCCCGTCTTTTTGGACCTGGTTTTAAGGCGTTGATCTAGAGGGATGGTCTTGTCCCTCCGTTACTTTAAGAGGAGTACAGGTTTTTGCATACTTTTTTGAAAGAAATTTGTGTTCGGTTTTGATATATAAATATTTTATTTAAGTAGGCCATCGTGGAAATCTCAATCTACTTTTATAGCCGTACTGAGTTGTATACATGTGAGCTTATGGAAAATTCCAGAATGTTTTTCCTGGAACGATACTTATGGGATAATGCCGGTCCAGCATCTCTACACTGGTTGTGTTCAAAACGATGGAATGCGGTGCCGACGAAATTAAAACACCCGTTCAATGTAAATCCATTTAATGACTGGCGCAGCCAGCGATGCCAACGGTCGCCCCACTCCAGACGGCAGCCCATCTAACATGCTGGGAGAGTTTTAACAGCGACTGAGCGTAACAATCTAACGTAACTCTTATACAATGATACTTTACGCTTTTTTTGCTGCTGTTTCCAACATTTCGGCCCCGTTGAACCCGGTGCTTCAACCATCAATTGGCAATTTTGGCAATACCCACAGCCTAGACTCAGCTCATTTCTGGCACCGAGGAATGACCGTGTCGGTGGCCGCGTGGAGAACTCGACACCAACCTAGAAACCCAGACTTGGGACTCAGCACTAGAAATCGGCCTTAAATAGGCCGGCCCGCGATCAATGGGCAGTCCATCGCCTATCATAAGCAAAACGGCAGTCCATCAGCCGACCATCAGCCGATCGTCAACAGTAACGGGCATCCGCCGCGGCTACCAACACCACGCCTCAGCGAAAACAATACAAGAAACCATTACACGACACCAGAACCACGAGAAACAGTACAGAACACAAATAAAACCATTTAATAACATCAAAACAAACTCAACGAAGTGTCATTATTTCTTCGCCGAGCGCGAACACAAATCAGGTGACCCAAAACATATTACCGCACACACCAAAACTCAGGTGTCAGCGTTTTCCCTCTCATCGCCAAGTCCGATTACCAAACTACCTACACGGTAACCAGACTACGCCCGCACCACTTTCGGTCTCACGGCCAAGCCCTGCCCTAAAGTTCCAGCAATAATACGAAATTTCTTGTAGAGAACCCTGGACAGACTGAGCCTACCTCAGCCTGAGATAGGTATTTTACAAGTGGCGCCCGAGCAGGGACTTACGGAAACTTTAAGGAAATTTCAAAGCCGACTTTTGTCAACTTTAAGGAAACTTGAAAACCTTAACACGGGCTACGTGGATTAAAGACACACCCACCGAGAAAGAATAGTAGAGCTAACCGCAGAACATAAGTCCGATAAAAACCAAATCCGCGCACCCACCCGAATCCAGTCGCGAGTGCCACCGGGAAAAGTAAACGCAGTGACCAAGTGCTAAAACAGTGAAAAGTGCCCAAAACAACGCAGGAAAAAACTCAGTCCAATCACCATGGAAACCTACGAAAACGACTCGCTGGAATTCCACACCAGTGAACAAACCCCCAATCAGCTTCGGCTGGATCTACAAGCGCCGCCGAGACGAGCTGGAGACCCCCAAGGAATTCGCATTTGACACCGAAGGAACTGTTGAAGAGTTGCGCAAGAACTTTGCCATACTAGTCGCCGGACCACCCCGCCGGGTGCCTGACTGGCTTGGCAGAACTCGAGAACAATACGCAAGACCAGCAGGACGCTCCAAGTCCCCGTTGCCCACAACCCAGGACCATCAGGCACCGGAGGATGGGACCCCAAAACAGGCTTGCAAGTCACCGCAGCCCCAGAGCCCATGCCCCGACCAGCAGTGGTCACAGCCGCCGATCTTCCAAGGCCACCCACTATGGAAACCTCCTTTCGCCCACACAGAGAATTATACCATCGATTGACGCCCCATAATCGGCCCGACTATAACCACGTCGCACGTACAGCAGAACGCATCCGCGGATGGGGCATCCAGTTCAACGGCGAAGATGACCCAATATCGTTTCTGAACTACTCGAGGAACGCGCACGCGCCTATGGAGTGGACACCAACCAGCTGCCTCGGAGCATGGCCGAACTACTCACCATACTAGTCGCCGGACCACTCCGCCGGGTGCCTGGACTCGCTTGGCAGAACTCGAGAACAATACAAGACCAGCAGGACGCCCAAGTCCCGTTGCCCACTACTCCAGGACCATCAGGCACCGGAGGATGGGACCCCATAGCAGGCTTGCAAGTCCCCGCAGCCCCAGAGCCCCGCCCCGACCACCAGTGGTCACAGCCGCCGATCTTCCAAGGCCGCCCACTATGGAAGCCTCCCGTTCGCCCACACAGAAATTGTGCCAGCGATTGACGCACCCATCATCGGGCCGGACTATAACCACGTCGCACGCACGGCGGAACGCATCCGCGGATGGGGCATCCAGTTCAACGGAGAAGATGACCCAATATCGTTTCTGAACTACCGAGGAACGCGCACGCGGGTATTTGAACAATTGGAGGACCAGATCCGAGGCCGCAAGCAAGCGGTGGGAGAACCATTCAAAGACTATCTCATCGAGATACGGCTACTCATGCACCATGCCGAGTACGACCTAGTTAAGGAGCTCTATAGGATCTACGACAACGCCCTGCCAGGACTCCAACTATACGTGCGACGAGACGAACTGGAAAGCTTGTCACAGCTAACCCGATTAGCGGCAGAGTACGGATTATTCACGAGGAAAACGCGACGACCCCGCACCCATGCGAATCCCACCAAGAGACACCAGGCCGGCAAGGCACCCAGACCGCAAGAAGGTGAGTTACCGTACCCCTTTCGGAGACCCCAGTGGGATTCAGCAGACACACCGCGCAGACAGTCATGGAAAACCGGCACAACGAACCAAGACGTCGCCCATCGAATGATCACCACTTCCATTGCCAACCCACGCGCAGCCTGTCGCCGATGTGGTCAAGCTGGACACGCCGCCTACGACTGCACCAACGCTTGATCCTATTCTGCTGGGAATGTGGAAAGCGCGGCACTCGAACCGTCGACTGTTGCCCCGAGCCACGCGGGAAACGACACGCGTCCTCGACTGACACGGGATCAGCCGAGAACGACGCCTCCCCAGACCCGCAACTAAGCAACCCACTACACGTGAACGACGGCCGAATAGTGGCGAAAGTGACAATAGGTGGACAAATGACGGAGGCCACCATCGACACCGGGGCGTCCCGAAGTTTCGTCAGCGACAACCCTGACGGCTCAGTCAAGAGATCACACAAGTTCTACTGGCGCACATCAAGCTGGATCAACGAGAGGCCCAAATCCCCCTGGTCCTCCCTAATATGCTGGAGCAAGTTATAGTCGGCATGGACTTCCTAAGTGCCATCGAAACGACGATCCAATGCGGCACCACGCTGCTAAAGCTACAAGATTGCCACCTCACGCCAACGCCACCGTCAGTTCAATCAAACCACGTACAAGTCACCGAACCCAGCACCAAGAAATCTAGGTCAACAGAGAACACACGTCCCCGACCTACCCCAAAGAAGACGGCACCCATAATGCAACGAAGAATACGACACCGAAACCAACCACAGCGAACACACGTCCCCGACCTACCCCAAAGAAGGCCACCCAATAATGCAACGAAGAATACGACACCGAAACCAACCACAGCGAAAGCAAAGAACCGGCCCACAACGGAAAACACGAATCCGAAGCAAGCACCGGTAAACTGCAACCAAGCAAACGGGAAAACGAATCCCACGGCCACTACGGAGCCAACCACAGGGAACACACTTCCTAAACAAACCACGAGGATCTCACCCATGAGACCAGAATCAACACACTGGAACCAGGCGCTCGACACAGGAAGCCCAGGATCAAAACAAACTACGGGCACACAAACCTCGAACCCACCACAAGGATCTCACACACGAGACAAACCACCACGAACTTGAACCCGCTCGACACAGGAAGCCCAGGTCCAAGTTCAGCCACAGCGCACCCATGCACCATTCCTCAACGGAGAAGGTGAACCCACGGACACCCTCAAAGACGACAACCAGCCCCGAACAACGACAACGACAACGGCAACAACAGTGCAACAACCAAACCACGAGGGAAACAGCCCCACAATCCCCTGCCGGTCGGGCCCAACCATCGAACTAATATCCACGGAACCTCTCCTCGGAACCGGAATCTAGCCCGATGACCCCCGAAACGCCGATCGCAGCCCTGTCGTACCCACGGCCGATGCCACCCCGATCTTCGCCAACCCACTGGAGTACCTTCCGCGTACTGACGTGCCCACCAGCGCCATGCACCACGCCATGCCTAACACCACGTCCGAAATCTTCGTCGCCCAAACAAGTCGTTGCTGCGAAAACAGAGTCGTCACTGAGACCCGCCTGGCCATACAACGATCTGGAGACAATACAACCCAGTTATACCGCCAGACCCACGAAGCTACGCCACTCACGGCCAACGCTACCCCGATCGTCCCCCACATAAGCGACTACCCACGTAGGCTCGAACACCCCAGCGCGTTCGACACAACTATCCTCCCAGAAGACCACAGCCAGCCCAAGGACACCGACACCCCGATCTCACCGAATCCGATCCAGAACTGATTTCCGATCCCTGGCCGCCAGACATAGCACCACAGATCCAAGAATTTCTGGATACAGAACTTCTAAAGTTCCCGGCAGAGGTCTCTATCAATGGAAAGTGATGCCCTTCGATTACATTCTGCACCAGCAACATTCCAACGGGCCCTTGATACTGTGATCGGTGGCGACATGGAACCCTACGCATTCGCATATTTAGACGACATTGTCGTCGTCGGACGAGACTTCAAGGACCACCTACACAACCTGGCAATAGTCCTCTCTCGTCTTCGAAAAGCGAACCTGCGGATAAACGCGGAAAAGTGCACATTTTTCCAAAGCCGGATCAAATATCTTGGTCACGTCATCAGCGAAGAAGGTATCCACACGGACCCCGACAAGATTGTTGGCGTTAAAGAACCAAGCCACCCACGAATCTAAAAGAACTACGTCAGTGCATCGGAATGGCATCCTGGTACCGAAGATTCGTGCCAAACTTTGCTACAGTAGTCCAGCCAATGTCTCAGCTACTCAAGAAAGGACAAACATGGACATGGACCGCAGATCAACAAGCGGCCTTCGACCAACTAAAGGAACTACTCACGACCGCTCCCGTACTTGCTTTGCCCCGATTTCAACGTCAAGTTTTCACTACAAACCGATGCGAGCAACCTCGGCATAGGCGCCGTACTCACGCAGGAGATCGAAGGAAAGGAACGCGTCATCGCCTATGTCAGCCGACGCTAAACCAGGCCGAAGGAAACTACCCGCTACAGACAAGGAATGCCTCGCCGTCATTTGGGCAATCCGAAAACTACGATGCTACCTAGAGGGATACCGGTTCGACGTTATAGCAGACCATCTCGCGCTGAAATGGCTGAATACTCTGGAAAGCCCCTACGGAAGAATAGCGAGATGGGCGCTCGAGCTCCAACAGTATCAATACGAGCAGGGAAACAAAATGTGGTTGCCGATGCCTTGTCCCGACAATCAAAGAGGACGCAACATCTTGCCCCTGGCTCACACGACGGATTCAGCAAACCAAAGAAGAACCCGATAAAACCCCGACTACATCTTTGAGAATGGAGAACTCTGCCGGCATCTGGGCCACGGAGCCGACGATCACGACTACGTGTCATGGAAACTCTGTGTCCCAAAAGACCGGCGCCAGAGAGTCCTCAAGGAATGCCATTATCAGCCCACGGCAGGCCACCTCGGCATTTGGAAGACCATCACACGGATACCACAACGATACTATTGGCCCGGCCTATATCGCGATGTGCGGAAATACGTACGCAGCTGTTTGAGCTGCCAAAAGTTCAAGGCACTGCATCGCAAGCCCGTGGGCAGAATGCTTACCCAAAAGGCCGAGGAACCTTTTGCCACATTATGCGACGAGACTTCTGTGCGGCCACTGCCCCGATCAAAAACGAGGAACACCATGCTACTGGTATTCTTTGACAATCTTCTCAAAATGGGTCGAACTAGTGCCCTTAAGAAGGCTACCACCGCCACCTAGAGCCAGCTTTCGGGAACGCATTCAGTCACTTTTGGCGTACCAAAAACGATTCCGTTTGTGACAACGGAACGCGTTCAGCAGCCGCTCGTCCCGCACGTTTCTGCGTAAACAGCCGGCATGGATCTGCAACACACCGCACCGTATTGCCCCCAGGAAAACCCTACGGAAAGGGCCAATCGACAGTGAAGACCATGATTGCACACCCGTGGACGAATCTCGTACCCGAAATCTCACTTTCAATTAATCCCAGCGTTGGTGAACAACTGGTTTCATGTGCGCAGAATCGACACATGCGCCACAGAGACACACATGCGTGCAAGAGTTGCAAAAAGCTTCCTCTGAATAGTGGCTCCCCACCATCAAAGTCTCGTTTAAAGAAATGAAGTTGACGTTTTGCTCGATGGTGCTTGGTGGTGCTACTATCAGGTCTCAGGACACATTGTTGTTGAATATAGTAATAGTGTCCTGGAGGAGTGCCTGAACAATGACATGTGACCAAGGTTGGAGATACTCTTTCATAAACCCATATACATGTCATGCAGGTATTGATCCTCGCGATTCTGCGTTCCAGGGATAAAGCGGCGTTTAGCCGTTTAGAAGAGAAACCCAAGACAGGGATTCACTTTAAACGGCATCTTTACTTCGAACCGACCCGACTCAAGCATGCGTGATGTCTGAAAGTTGCGTTCATAAGCCAACTGTTTATCTATATGTACAGCCTTCGACTTCTCTGAAGCGTTCCAATTCCCAAAAGCGCTCCACCAGAGTCGAGGGAACACGTATCGCTGCCAACAGCGTTACATTACATATAACATCCTGTGTCGATGCAGTATATTTTCCCGCAACAATCCAGCCCAACAATGTTTTGGATTGATGGATGTTCGGAATACGGCTTTTATTTGGCCTACACATATCAATTCGAAGAAGGTTTCTGCCCCTAGTAGTATGTCGACCTTAGCGGGCTTGAAAAACTGTGAGTCTGCCAGATCAAAGGTTTGCTGATATTTCACTGCGCGCGAAATTTACGACATGGTCGGGTTGGTATGTGAAATTGACCGTAATACCCAAAAATCGGTTGCAAAATTATGAGCGTTGGCACGTGAGTAAACTTTGTTTTACGACGGACGAACTTTTCCAACAGTTGTGATCCTAAGGCATGACTCGTCACGGTGCAGTCTTAGGACATAATATTTATTTGAAGCCGGAATCTAGCAGTGACCCAGCATATTGAACTGGCGGACCGATCTTTCGCCTTCACTACTGCCGTCGCGAGAATCGCTTGGTCAGTACTCGCCACATGACTAGAGTAGGCCGTTGGGTTTTCAGGAAACTGATGGCTGTTCTACTGCTAAAAAACTATTTCCACACTTCGTGTCCATCCAGTCAAGATAAAAAAGCATCTTCCAACATAAAACCAAACTAAGTAATAGACTTATAGTTGTGCGAACACTCCATTAGCTAAGCGATAAAATATTGAAATTCATTGATTGAAATAAATAATGATACAAGTAAATATAAACAAAAATCATCATCATCATCTAAATCCCTTCTCCATAACAACACACGTACACTGCACGAGGCAGAATGTATGGAGCAGTGTGTGAGCGAGAAGGAAGAATCTGAAGCGACAATCATCACCATAAATGACTTTCGTTGCATGGGGAAAATCTCTGCTGAAAACTCATTTTATCATAGGGCTATAATAATGATCCGATCTGAACAAAATTCGGGAATCTGGTAGTGTGAGGGAATTTGAAGGAATTTGAATTTCCTCAAAGGGCCCATAAAGGGTTAAACCGGAAGGCACGTCGAATTCGGACGGGCCAGGAGGAGCCAGTGAAAGGAGAGGGTCGGCGGGACGACCCCATACTCGAAGAGAAAAAGGGTATTATTGCATTTGTGTGGTAACAGTGGATGTGTGTAACATACAGAAGGAATCGTTTCCGACCCTACAAAAGTATATATATTCTTGATCAGCACTCCAATAGTCGAGTCGATATAGCCCCTGTCCCGTCCGTCCGTCCGTCTTGTTTAAGTTTGCCCATTGGTTTCGAAGGCTACTAAGAAGCTAGAGCAACCAAATTTTATTTCCCAGACTGATGTGATATCTCCACTCTTACAAGTGTATATCAAAATTTCGCCCCCGCCCCACCTCCGCCCCCAAAGACAAAAATCCACAATGACCAGAGTGACCATATCTACCAGATTCCCGAATCCGGTTCAAGATCGGATCATTATAATAGCCACAATGATTTAATGAATTTTCAGCAGCTTGCTTGACCCTTCCAGCTGCTTTACGCTGAAACGAAAAGGCGTGTTGTTGTAGAAGTGGATATGGTGATGACAGATACATTCAAAAACAATCAAAACAGGTAAAACATTTGAATATTCTACATTAAAAGCATACCGACTGGGTAGGACAAAGAGGTACTGTTTATCAACAACGGGTTCGTTTAACTTTCCATCACTCCTCCCGCGCGTTTCCCTCGTTCTTAACGGGATCAAGCCGGTAGCGTGATCTCCCCGCGTCCATATTTGGATACGCGCTGGACTGCACGGCCCGGATCCCGCCCCTGATCCCTGTGCAACCGTAAAAACGATGTGAAACGCGGGGAGGCGCGATGGAAGGTTACCGACGTGATTTGTACCGTTATTTATGGCAGCGGGGATATTGCGCGCGTCGGCGTCGCCTGGGGGTATAAAGGGAGCCCCTGCGACAGGGCGCGAGACATACGCCGAGGATCGTAAACGGGCAAGTGCGCGAATCCAAACGGGAGTGAGCGGAGAATTCGAAATAGTGAGTGATCGTGCGACGTGAGAATTAGGAATGAACGAGGAATATTTCAGCAAAGAGCTGAAATAAGAAGACGAGTGGCACGCCAGATACTACTCACCGCTTAGGTGAGTAACAGCGAAGGGTGAGCCCAGAGTGTGCGGAGCTGTGAGTGGCGGACGAGGCGGTTGCTGAGTCAGAACCCCCAGCCATAGCACGCGGGAGCCACGCCAAGCAAGGAAACCAAGCGGTGGTAGCGCGATACCAGAGAGTCGCCTGAGGAAGGCCAGCGGAGGCCCAGCAGGTATCAGTTTGTAAGATAGCGCGTAAGATCACTTAGATTAAGATACCAATAAAGAGCCAAGTACAAATTTCCTCAAATCAACCTGTGCGTTTCTCTTGTTGTCCGCGAGGCAACAAACAAATTCGTTGCAACGAGCTCTTCTGCCGCTGAGCCAGCCCTGCTGATAAGCCGAAGAGAAACGGTTCGTTACAGTAGATAGGGTCATTCTCTACGATACTGCATTTTTATTCATTTTCTATCTTCAAAATTGTGGATTTTCGTCTTTGGGGGCGAAATTTTGAAATACACTTGTCCAGGTTTGGTATCACAGGAGTCTAGACAGAAAGTTTGGTTGCTCTAGCTTTATAGTCTCTGAGATCCAGGCTACACAAAATACAAAAACTTAATTGACTAGTTTTTGTGAGTGCGAAAAGAGGGAATGATGTTTTTCGAAATGGTTTTCTCTATTGTGGCTAAAATAATGATCCGATCCGATTCAGATTCAGGCCCCTGATAGATATGGGCTTTCTATGATTCTGCATTTTTGTTGTCTGCTATCCTCAAAATTGTGAACACCACAGATGTACGCCCTTTTTGGTGGCGGAAGTGGGCGGGGCGAATTTTAAAACATTTTTCTAGGAGTGAGATATAACATTAGTATGGAAAAAATTTGGTTGCTCTATCTCATATAGCCTTCGAGCAATGGGCGGCAAACAAGACGGACAGACAGACAGACAGACAGACAGACAGACAGACAGACAGACAGACGGACGGACGGACAGACATGGCTATATCGACTCGGCTATTGATGCTGATCAAGAATATATATATACTTTATAGGGTCGGAAACGATTCCTTCTGTATGTTACACACATCCACTGTTACCACAAATACAAATATACCCTTTTGCTCTTCGAGTACGGGTATAAAACAGCATTTTTCCGAACTTTGCCAGTTATTAAAATTTAACCATAGAACATCAACAGCCCATCACCATCCGACACTCGGTGCAGTAGAACGTACGCACCGAACATTCAACGAGTATGTTCGTTCCTACATATCTAGCAAACAACGAAAAAGAACGTGCGGTGTCGCCTTTACGCGGCACTACGTTTATACCCTACTCAGTCGGTATGATTAATGTAGAATTTTCAAATTTTCACCAAACGTGCTTAAATTAAGAATTCAAAACAAAACGAAACGGAACGTTGAACGTGAGGTAGTGTGAGAATACTGTAGCGACAATCATCCCCATAATATCCGCTGGAATCGGTCTGTCTATAGCTCATAGCATATGGTTTTATGTGGCGGTTTTAGAAATAATGATCGATTTCTGAATATAATTTTTTTTGGTTTTTGGTAGCATTACGGACGGACAGACTTTTTCTATCTTCAAAATCGGCGGGTTTTTGCTGATCAGAATTATATATATATACTTTTATAGGGTCGGAAATAATTCCTTCTGTAATATTTACACACATCCAGTTTGGACAAATACAATATACCTCTTACCTCTAGTCTCTGAGATCGAGGCGCTCAAAATATAAAACCCGTGTTTTTATAGTTTTGTGTGACTTCTCTCAAACCAGCACGCCGTTTCTCGAAATTGTTCTCCGCTAGATGGCATTCATACTATCCACGACCAATGATCCGATCTAACCAGATTTTGTAATATCCTAAAATATAATAATAATGGTCATTCTATGATTCTGATTTTTTTTGTATCTTTAAAATTGTGATGCCAGATGTTAATTCTTTTTTGGATGTGCGAAAGCTAAATTTTTAAACACTTTCCAATCCATGATTCTAGCCTCGAGCATTTGCTTTTATCAAGCTCTTATCCAACATGCACGAACTCTGAAAAACTGATGGATATGGCTATAAGGACTTTCGTCTGATGATTCTGATCAATACATATTCTTTATAGGGTCGTAATTGTTCCTTCTCTATATTAAACACATCCTAATACATATTGATACAATATACAAAAATAGAAGAATAGAATAGAATTTCTGTCAAATAGAAGCTCGAAAATCGCGATTTCAATATTTGTGTATGATTAAGGTGGCCTTCCCAGCTGTCATGAAGCAGGCCTGGCTTTCTATTTATAAAAGACACAAAACATAAGCCGAATAAATCCAGTCGGATTAAGCAAAATTTCCCGTTTTTCACTGTCCCTTTGGCATGTTCTTAATTTGAACAAATTTCTGTTGGGGAATTATTTGCCTTTTTTTTTTAAATGTGGCCATAAATATTTGGTGGAAACCGAAATTCATTGAAAATTAAAATTCCCAGGAAAACTGCAAAAAACAACAAAAAACACACTCCCCCGCTCAAGGCACAATAAAGTGAGATAGTTTGAGACTTGTATCCTATTTGCACAGAACCGGATCCAGGCTGAGGTAGGATCATCGGACAGGATTTGTTTCCTACAAGAAATTTCGTAGATTTGCGAGGACTCTAAGAGGAAAGGGCTTGGTCGTGAGACCGAAAGTAAAGCTCGCCCGAAAAAGGACTGTGCGGGTCTTTTTTGGTACGCACTTTGGCGTAGCAAACGCAACACCCGAGGTCCGGTGAACGGTAATATAGGTTGTGCACGTTAATCTGCATCACTCGGCGAAGAAATGATGACCTGCTGCGGTTTGATGTTTTTAGACGTGGTCCTCGAAGAGTAAAAGGCCGTAAATTGGTTCGGGGGACTGAACGGTCGCGGATACACTGTCTTGTTTTGTACCCATTGCCCATGGGTAAGGGACCAAAGTCTGTTCCAAAATCTGTATCGTTAACCCTAGCTGAATGTTCTGTTTTCTTGCCAGGTACAGCACTCCGCCCCAAACGGTGGAACTATGTGTGGCGTCCAAGGACGGGAAAAAGATATAGAAACCACAGCATACCTGCCGTATGATAAGAGAAACCCCAATCCACTAAGTGCGGAAAACCGGGTCTCGATTTTTCCTATAGCTGCGACGAGAAAAAATATACGAAAAAGTCGCGCCCCTCACCGTACGCACTCTGTCCACAAAAAACGAGTTGTTTGCAACCGGGATTTTGTGTCGCCTTTTCTCAACAGAACCGTACCCTTGAGGGTTATCGAACTTTTGCCCCCTCGGACAGTGACCAAACCTCACCATTGCATTTTAATCATGTCCAGTGAGTGTTCCTTCTCCCGACGAAAACTACAGAACAACGATTAAAAACTCAAACAGCAGTATCTTGGCCCAATGGCCATATCTACCAGATCCCAAGCGGACAGAAGGAACCGTTTCTCTGCAACCGTGATCATTTTGAATTTTCAGCAGCGAGTCCCCATCCCTGCAGAGTAAGTCACTAGAGGGATGATTTTCGCTAATGATATGCAGGGGCCTTTCTCGACCCTGCCAAAACAAGCCGACCCCAAGTCAATCGCAATCTGTGGTGGACGCTGTGAGAAGTGATGTCAGGAGTAAATGACTGATGAGGCAAAAAAATGTAAAACTGATAAAACACAGGAAAATGGGACGAAAATCGCCCGCGTGCTTCAGAGTACAAGAACACCTGTAGGAAGGCAAAAACAGCGACTGCGTACTTCTGTTAATAGATGGTTTATTTGTGGCGCCCACCACACCTCGTGCTTAAGGTTTCGTACGGTGGTTTTGCATTGCTTCGAAATCCTATAGTGCTCCTCACTTGAGCACCCACTAACCGGACCGCCAGATGCGCCGGTTATGGAGTCCCGCGACACTGAGCGATATCAGGGAGACTAATCTTTGGATCTCATACCAGACAAGATCATCTGGCCCATTAAATCCTTCGGCCCCCCTCAAGTCACTGGGGCCGGATGATATGGTTGACCAGAAGTGCTGCAAAGCAGCTTTCCTGCCCCTGCTACCATGGCCCCCCGGCTGCACCGGAAATCTTCAGAGGATGTATCTCCGCACTTTGGTCACGGCCCGGTTGCACCGAGAAATGAGCTGAGTGTGGTCTTCATCCCCAAGGACCGGGAAAATCAAGCCACGCATGAGGCATTATATTGGAACATATTTGCACAACACCATGACTTGTTGTTAGATCCGGATTGCAAGCATGAAAGTCCGTCCCAAATGTCCTTATACTGGACAAGATTTTAACATGAATGCATAGATAAACTGAAAGCAGTTCGTGAAAAGAGTAGAAAAGTAGGGGGCCCAGGTAATTGCTTTCCCCTGGGTATCCAAACGAACAACGAACACAGAAAACAAGGACCCTTTAAGAGGACTATTTACCTAGAGCAAAGTTGGCCGGAAATCCATTTCAAAGGTTGATTGTGCAAAACCTAAAATGTCAAATTTTTGCTAAAAATGATTGGTTTACAGAGTCAGATGCCTTACTAAAGTCGGTGTAAATAACATCCGACTGTATGTTACGATGAACCTTTAATTATTATAAGGCGAATAAGTGTAGTTCTAATAAATTTTTTTGAACTTGTTGATCGACGCCTTATAAATTCTTGCTGGGCTACATGGACGATACATCAGTGATTTGCAAAATCAGTTGTTAGTGCAAAAATTTCGATGCTCTACCAAGAACTGTTTACACGCTCTGGCAATTCATTGCATCAGATAGACCTTTTCTACTACATTTCTTATAGATGACGTCCATAATAAACTATTCCTACCAAATCATGAATAAAAATGAAGGTTAATGGATAGGGGAATAGTTTAAGCAATCCACAAAAAAAGGGTCGGCACGTGATTGGTGAAATAAAAGTACGATCCAAAAAAGTACGATCTTAACTAGTTCAAATAGTGTACAGTGAGCTTTCATTTGACAAAAACAATCGAAAATTCAATTCAACAAAGTATGTATGGATACGTCTGGTAAAATCGAAGCTTTCGTGACCCGGTTGTTTGGAAAAACTGTGCAAAAACCCTCGGTAATCCCTGATCATTGTTTGCCGACACAGACAAAAATTTTAGACCGACCATGAATGTGAAGACGTTTTTACGCCGTACAGTTTACGAGAGCCCAAATGTAAAACTTTGCTTTAAACATCAAGAGAAACTAGCGGTATCACCATACGACGCCAGAAAAGAGCATTGATTGTTTAAAATGCATGTTTTAGAGGTTTCATTCGACTGAAAAATAGCGAAAATTGAGAAATCGAATGCAAAAGGTATTAATTATCTTGATTTTATATTTTGAAAACTGTATACCTATTTTTTTAAAACGTTGGGGCCTTTCCACAAGGCCAAAAAAATAAATCAAGTTGTATTGTAAAAAAACTTTGTCCTTTCAAATGTCAGTTGAGGACGTTAGAGCGGACCAATCACCTACTCAGGCTATTACGTTTGCTACATCTCGGCCTGTTGAAAATATAAAGTCTAGGTTCATTCACCCTGTCGTTGATCGCGGTTTCCCACACGCCATGGTACAATATCGACCGTACTTCAATGATGGTGTTCGGAGTTTTCCGCCATAGTGGGCGGAAGGGCTCGGGTTTGTGCTAGCCTCGGATCTGCCCAAAATCACCAGTTCGAGCAATCGACAAAATGGGTTTCACTTGGTTGTCTTGAGACAGGGACCAAACAACAAGACCAAACAGTACCTGCAAATTGAAATCACCCAGAACTATCATATGGTCTTTATGCTTCCATGGCGACCAGGAAACAGTTTTGGTATGGACGGGATTAGCTGCTCGTATGCACCTGCAGCTATCCCGTACAAGCAAGTAATGAAAATAGGCGGAAAAAGGAACGTACGGAGTGCTGTAGACACTGTTGTTAAATTTTATACCATCTACTCAGTCCAGAGCCGCTACATTCATTGGTTTCCGGTATAGGCAAATTCGAATCATTTTTACTCATTCCAGCATTTAACATTTGTTTCCAGATGACGTCATATGGCTCACCAAAACTCATTATTTAAAACAACTTTCAACTATGCACAACTTTCAAGATTCAGGGTCAAATATATGAACTCTGTATACGACAATCAATCCCCGCATAATTTATTTTATGCTGGAATCGGGCGATTCAACAGCAACTGCAAATAAACGTCGTGATATACAAAATCTACCGGTGTTGCGTTCATATGAGAATAGTAGATATGGTCTTTCTCTATAGGCAAAATTCTATCTTCAAAAACGACCGTTTTCGTCTTTTTGGGGGACACAGCCCGGCGTGGCCAAAACATTGAAATAAACTTGACACTGAGTCTATATTTTTTAACAATGGACACGAAAGTTTGAAAAGATATAGCTCTTATGAATCTGAGATGTTTCGTTTTTGTTCTCTAAAATTGTGGACGCCACTAATGATCCTGAAATTTTAGGATCGTTTTCTAAATTTATTTTAATTTTGAGTATCCGAGTTTGGTGGAGTCGTGAAAAATTTAGAAGATGTTAAAAACAGAACCGAAAAACTTGGGTGGGTAAAGACGTGCGTTCATTGGCCGGCAATGAATTGATTTTTCGAAATTCTTTTTACGATTATCGTTAAAAAATTCAAACACAAACTCTAAGCCCTAGCTTACCTACGGCGGCAAAAGCGGGGCGAATTCGCCGAGAACGAGAGAGAGCTTTATTGCGCTCCTGCCTTGCCCCTAAACTATCTTACACTAGACTTCATACAAAAATAAAATCATGCGTCTTGAAGAAACACCGGCCGTTGAAGGCCTGCGGGACTTCAACCCATCGGCAGGAGGCGCCAATTTATGGATGGCCTCCGAAACCGCTCCCTCCATGCTCGTCCTAACGTCGACCACCCTGACCACGCCGTCCTCCCCGGCGTGCGTTGCGACGATCCTTCCTAATACTGTTGTTCCTGCGGACGGTTGTCCTCTGCCACGATGACGAGGTCGCCTTCCTGGCGTTGGGCTGCTCCGATGGTGCCGCCATCCCGCACCTGCATTCCAGGACATACTCCCCGGGACCATCGCTGCCAGAACATTTGCCTGGCTGACGAGACAAGTCGCTATCGCCGCAAGCAACTCAGACCCTCCTGGTCCGGGGTCCGCAGTGCTGGGGCGATGAGCGACCCGCCTGCCAGCAGGTGCCCGGCGTCAGGGCGTCTCCCGTCGCTGGGGTCCTGGCTTATGGTCCCAGGGGCGCGAGCTTCAGCACGGCCTCGATTCCCACGAGTACGCTGGCGAGCTCCTCTGCGGTGAAGGGAGCGCGCTTCCACGCCCCTCAGCAGGAGGTTTTGGCAGACTTCACTCCTGCCTCCCATAGTCCGCCCATGTGCGGGCCTCGAGGCGGCAATATGAACGCGAATTCGCATCCGCTTCTCGATGCGAACTCTCGAACTGTCCGCTTCCGTCCTCGAGCGTCCTCCTCAGAGCGTCAGAGGTGGCGACTCGCCCGACGAAGTTTGTCGCGTTGTCGCAATTCACGGTCTGGGGATATCCTCGGCGACCAACGAACCTTGGAAAGCCAACAAAAGGAATTAGTCGTTAAATCGGAGACAATTTCTAGATGAACCGCTTTGGACGCAAAACAAACGAAAAACGCTATGTACGACTTGTAAAAGGGGGCCTTCCTCGAATTTTCAATGTCGTATGGGACTGGGCCAAAAAATCAACGCCGCAAATGGAAAATGGGCGGAGAACACGGAGCCGGTCTGCGGGTAAATTTCCCATCATTTGCGTCAGCAGTCGAGGCTTGCATTTAAAAGCAGCGGATACACATTCGAACTGTTGACTGCAGACCTCTTTGATCCAAACACGCGTTTACGTGCTAAAAAATTCGTTTGTGCAGATGGCGAACATAGGTCTGCACGAACTGCGAGCGTGCATTTGTCAAGAGAAAGGAAAAAACATTGATGATATAGGAGCGTTAGCTAGTCGCCCCCTACCCTCAACAACGAAAAATGTACACCAAGTCCCAATGTCTTCGTGGATGAATGGGTTCAATCGCTGAAGACTCGACCGACCTGGTGCCTTCCGACGCTTTCTCTATCTTCCTGATACTCGTGAATTGAATAATCTCGACAATTTTTATAAAAAACTTCATCGTATCTCTACTGGTGACGGTTGACTTCGAACCGTACGCCGTTGTTTTACATTTTCGGATAAACCATATAAACAAACACTCTTAGGTTGAGGTGTGACGAGAATCCCCCGATGACATCTACCAACCCGAATCCTTTCACGGCAGCGGTCAGTCCGACCGATGTCTTTCCTCTTTCCAGCTTCACTCCTCTTCTGAATGCTCGAAATGAGGGTTTTAGGCCAGCTCTCTTCTTCATCCTTCAAAAATGATGGTCCTTTGAACCAGATTGACTGACGATTTCTTTGACGTCACAACCTCTTGACACAATGTCTGCTGGGTTCTGTTTTTTCGAACATGCCGCCACGTAGCTTCATCTGACCACTCTTTGAATCTCAGCTATCCTATTCGAAACGAACGTCGATAACGACGATAGATGTGACCGAATCCAGTGAAGCGTCACTTCAGAATCCGACCAATAAACAGCTCGTTCAATAAGGACCTTTTAATAGAGATTTGATTCTGTGGCAGAGATCCGAGAAGGTGAGCGGCACATAACTCAAGCCTTGGGAACGTTTCGTCTTGAGCGGCGCTACTTTGACTTTGACGTCAACAACGATATCTTTAAACCTTCTGCAGTTCTGTTACGGATATAGACGCACGCCCATAAAGCTCTCATGGAGGCGTCCGCGAAAGCATGTATCTGACCGGTGACATCGGATCGGTATACACAAACCCAGGTATTGATATCTTCTCCAATTGAGACAGTGTATTTTTTAACATATTCCATGCTGTTTCCAAATTCATTGAATCGACTTATCCCAATCAGTTTGTTAAGCCAAAAATCCTGCAATAGGATCTTGCCTTTTATTACAATAGACTTAACAAATCCAAGGTAGTCAACAGCTTTGATGTCACCGACAGTATGTTCCGTTTTGTCGCCGGAGACCCATGACTTCATAGTCAATTCTGAACTGAAAGGCGTCTTCATGCGGCAACCATGAAATTCCTAACGCCTTGGCGATTCTGAATCCGAAATCGTTATGGGCTTTGACTGTGCTCTCAGATGCGGTAATCTCAGGTGAGTTCGAAAACCACTTTCGCCAACTCAAACCCTGCGGTCTTGAAGAACCTGAGACACTGACAAACTTAATTGTTTTAGCTCCTCTACGCATGCAGCACCAGTCAACATAATTAACATAAAAGTCGGACCTCAAAACGTCAGCAAGGGAATGTGGTCCCAGACTCAACAACAAACACCGGATAGCCAAAAAGGGGCTTCCAGTCCCATATGTTCATGTTGAGCTTATATTCTCATATTCAGATGGGTCCTTCTTCACACAATCATCTGAAACCCTGTCCGCTATTAACATCACTTGGCGATACATCATTTTTTTTACGTCGGCAGTCGGGCGAACCTGTGCAGATGGAAGCGAAGCAGCGTTGAGTATAACTCCTCTTGAATGGTCGGTCCGACCATCAGAATCTCATTCAAGGCCACCTGAGACGACGTCTTTGACGACGCATCGAACACGACGCGAAGCCGGGAGGACAATTTGGGGCCGAAGGACACACTGATGTGAGGTACGTAGTGTGGAGCAGGAGGAACAGTATTGGGAGCGACATATGACCCAGGATTGTGTAATCTGTCCTACCATTCCAAGCAAGTACATTTTCTTCAACTCAGGGTCACGAGACAATCTTATTTCGAGCGACAAAAAACCGCCGTTTCGCAACTCAAAGAAGTTGCCCAAACAATTTGATCGGATTTAAACGGCAGCCTTTTAAACCGACCTGATGGATACCTGAGTCGTCTCCGAAAGTAATTTTCACATAACGTGTGCTCAGGCGAAATAAGTTTCTTTGAGATGGCATTTCTTCCAATGACCAGAACTTTTGTAAGGTGCTGTCAATGGAAACCAACAACTCTTCACTGCAATTCAAACCGTGGTTGCAGTTTGGGGGCAGTCACTTTGGAAACATATATCTTCCCGAAACAACCCAGCCAAGAAGGGTGTTCTGAAGAGTTGGATTGTCAGACCTTGCTTGATTTGACCAACCGATAAGAACGCAAAGAATGATGACAGCACCAATCAGCATATCTATTCTTTGTGGCTTGTAAAAAATAGGGTCTGTCAGTGGTAGGTTCTCTTCTTGATTTTCCAAACAGTTACAGTAACTGACTGGTCAGGGTGATAACCTGAAATTGATTTCAGGATCCAGAAATCAAAGGAGAACTCGCTACCATTTATGAACGACTTCACCACTGTGTGTGTATTTTATTCTAACTTGAGAATTGACCTCACCAATACCAAGCAAGTTAATACATGACTCCTCTCTACGATCTGTAAGCGGTGGGCGAGTCTTCCGTGATGAAATTTGTTTGAGATCCAGAATCATGAGAGTTTCCTGGCCAAAAATTTGATTAATGGTTTTTGTTTGAACACCTACGATCGACGTAGCCAGAATCACCTTGTCTAACGACGTCGTATGCAAAGCATGTGAGGTGGAAGGGTGATCCTGATTTAAAAGGAGGAGACGAACTCTCTGGGGTAGCGGCAACGCGCGACTATTGTCAGTCGCTGTGTATCGATGCAAGAATGTGTGACGAGCGGCCGCAAACTCGACATTTGGCGACCTTGCATAGTACAACAGTGTGACCCTTTTTGCAGAAAATTTATACATACGATGAAGACTTTGTGAACTTGAACCTCGTTTAACCGGAGAGACGTGAGAATGGCGCGCGGAGTTGGCCACTACATGGTCTCCCCGAATTGCAATAGCTGCATGTCCGCTGAGCTTTACTGTTGGGAAGTGGCAGAACAAGCAAATGAACTGCGATTGTGCGACGGTTTGACTTTTATCTTGCTTTGTTTGTCGACTCTTCCACAGACAAATGCTGATATCGACGATTTAAAAACTTTTTCAAAAATCGGACCACGGTGACAACTTTCAAAGTCAAGTTGTTCTTCCCACTTCGTTTAGTTACTGGGTCGACTCTGTTCAAAAACGATATGAAAGAGCATATTTGAAATCTTCGTATCGTCTCCCTATCGAGAGTTACGAACCATAGATCGATGACACGGTATCGATTAGGCTCCCGTAGGGACGTATGCGGACTGTTGCGAGATTTTTGGCAGATTAAATAGTGCGGAGATTTGGTTTGAAATTATTGAACACTCATTGTCGTATACGCGCTTTTAGGGCTCCATGGCCGTTTGCATAATTGGCCTCGGTGACTTGGAACGCCGATATTGTTCCTAATGCTTCATTAGAGAGGCACGAAATCAAATGATTAAATTTTTTCGATCACCGGTATACTATCATCATTATGAAACGAAAGTCTCAAAAGGCTAATAAAATTTTAAACTCCGAATATTTACCACTAAATTTCGGTAAGGTCAATTTCGGAAAGTCGAGCACGAGTTGGGGCCATGCAGCAGAAACCGAGGGCGGCAGGTTGCTTGATATCTTCAAGATATCGATAAGCGAAATTATCTTTTGCCTTGGTTACAATGCCCATTTCTTTCTAGATCGGCTCTAAATTCATCTTTTGCTATCAATATCTTCTATTTGTTCTGCAATAGGTTGGCCCCCATTGATAGCCGAATTTTTAAAACATCGAGTCTACATTGCAGCTCTACTCAACTGCAATGGATCAACCCACCCTCTAAGCGATCTTCTAAGCAGCGAATGCTTTTGACTCGGGATTTTGAGCTTATTCTTTTAGTTCATTGAGAACAGCCTTATTTTCTTTTGTGCCATTTTTTTTTATATAATCGACGCGACGACAACCACTATTTTTGTAGATGGATAAATAAAAAATGTCCAAAGAACGAGCCAAAGAGAGTGTAAAATCGATATACCCTCACACTGCAGGGTAGCGCGCCACTTTCCAAGTGAGAGTCGAAAACGATATACCCTCACAATGTAGGGTAGCGCTTCACTGGCAAAGTGACAACAAAACAGTATACCCTCAGAAAACAGGGTAGCGCGTCACTTGTCGTTCCGTTTTGCTCAAGCGCGGCAATTCTTCCAACAACTACACAGCAAGCACGGTGTGGCGAAAACGAGAAACGAAAATAATGCACCGGTAAAGCTGCTGTTATGTATGTATGTGTGTATGTGAAGAAGTATGTAAGTATTACACACCGCGGCTTGGGTCAACGAACGTATGTATGTACGCACCGACAACCAATGGTTTTGGTAGATAAATAACAATATAAATCAATATACTGTATCATGAGCAATAATAGTCCGAACAAGAACTAAAAACGAGAACGAAAACAATTGAATGTCGAGGCACGACGTGTGTTGGTTTCAAGTGAGAGTCGAAACCAATATACCTCAAGAACCAGGGTAGCGCGTCACTTGGCTCTCCGTTTTCATCAAGCGCGCCAACGAAAATTCTCTCACCAAGTTCACAGCAAGCAACGGTGAAAAGCGAAAGCGAGAGACGAAAATCAGCTTGTATGTACGTATATGTATGTATTTTGAGAATTATATGTTATACCCGCGGCTTGGATTAACGGACCAACTTTTACCGAATTTTAAACGAGAAAGGAAAAGGGGGCGACAGTGATTGCAGATAACGTTATACAAATATTTAATTGTGCGTCCAAATAGCGGTTCGATAGAGTTTAGTATGGTTTTTATGTGCGATATGGGGTTATATATATGTATGTGCACTACTTAAATGCATGCAATCAACTCTACTATATCATACGTATGTGCCAAGAATTGAAAGTGAGGTGCAATTTGTCGTAAAGCACAAGACAATTTATGAGTATTTACGAAATGTCTTCGACTCTAACTTCAATTTTTCGCACAAATACCAGGTTCTGCTCGCTCTGAGTTCAGATTCCACTTTCCTCTCCTTGTGATCTCCCCGCATTGCCATTTGGTGCAGCGTGATGCTGGATATGTAGCAGCAACGCGGTTGACTGCGCGGCCGACACGGGTAATATAGCCAGGCTTTTAAACAAATAAAACCACTCGATGACGCGGGCAACAATACACCAGACTTTAGAAGTTGGAATTGGAACTCTTTTTGTTTCGGATGCACTTCCCCCTACCGTGCACTTTGTACTACCGTCACTGTCCTTTATGTTACCTTTTAATAATCTTTACCGTTCACCCGGGGCGCTACAAGAAAATTTAGAAGAGTTTTTCTAATAAACCGAACCGAAAACTTGGGTGGGTAAAGACTTTATTGGCCGAAGAAAAATTGACGTGCTCGATCGAAATTCAACATACGATTATATTTTTAAAAATTCAAACACAAACTCTTAAGCCTAGCTTACCTACGGTGGCAAAGCGGGGCGAATTCGCCGAGAGCGAGAGAGAGCTTTTATTGCGCCTCCCTGCCTTGCCCCTCTACTTAACTTCGCTTTCATAAAAACAAATTCCTAAACTGAAGAAACAGTGGGATATCACATAAGTCTGGAAAAAAATTTGATTGCTCTAACTCCTAATAGCCTTCCCGAGGAGCAAATGAGTGGAAAACAAGACGGACGGACCGGACAGACATGGCTATATCAATCACGGCTATAGATCAATAATATATATACTTTATAGGTCGCAAACGATTTCTTCTCTATGTTAGCACATCCACTTTTACCACACATACAATATACCATTTTTACTCTTCAGTATGGATTCGACGAGTGCTTATGGGGCAGATGAAATAAATCTGTTTAGACCAACTTAACTAATTGTAGAAAAATAAAACAAATAGGTTAAAAAGGAGCATTGGGGGCATTAAAGTTAGCTGGAGAAAAACCTCGATTGCGCTGCCTTCGGGGCAAAGTGAAAATTGAATTAACAATTAATCGTAATTTACTTAATAAAAATTTGATTGAAAAAAGAACGAAAAAAATCACGTAAAAAGAAAAAAACACAAAAGCACCCATGTCACTTGCAGGGGTACGAAATGGAAGACGATCAACTGTAGATTAAGGAAAACGGGAGAGGAAATATTGGGTTTTGTTGTAGACGCTCAAATCATTGCGAAATTAAATATGTATTAAACGTATCACTTATCAGTCACAATATGGCAGCCAGGTTATATTAGAAAAGAAAAAAAAATAAAAACGATAAAGAACGTACGGAGCGCTGTAGGCGACTCTACTTTTTATACCCGTACTCAGTCAGTAGACATGTGATTTATGTGGAATCTTCAAATGTTTTTATCGGTTTTTGGCATTTTAAATTTGTTTTGCTGCATCTGTCATCTACATCAGTTCTCACATCAACACAACTGTTCTCACAACTGCACGAGGAAGAGTCTTAGAGCGTGATTGTGCGTGTGAGAGAATCAGTAGCAGCAACCCTCAAAATAAATGTGTATATTTTGTTATGTTTGTTGCTCGCTGCTGAAATTTCATTTCATCATTGTGGGCTACAATAATGATCCGATCCGAGCCATATTCGGCAATCTGGTAGATGTGATCATTCTCTACGATACTGAATTTTCCTATCTTAAAATTGTGGATTTTTCATCTTTTGAGTGGGTGGAACGGGGCGTGGGCGAAAAATTTGAATTACACTTATCTTGGTTTGGTATCATAGGAGTCTAGACAGAAAGTTTGGTTGTTCTAGCTCTTATAGTCTCTTGAGATCCAGGCTACACAAAATACAAAAAACAAAATTGACTAGTTTTTTGTGGGAGTGCGAGCGAGAGGAACCATTTATTTCGGATATGGTTTTCTATTGTGGCTATACTAAAGATCCGATCCGATCTAGATGTGGGACGCTGGGATAGATATGGTCTCTATGATTCTGCATTTTTCTTTTCTGTTACCACAGATGTGCCCCTTTGTGTGGGCGGAAGTGGTCGGGGCGAAATTTGAAAACATTTTTCTAGGAGTGAGATATAGCATCAGTCCTGAAAAAATTTGGTTGCTCTATATTTTTAGCCTTTGAGCAATGAGCGACGAACAAGACGGACAGACAGACAGACAGACGGACGGACAGACATGGCTATATCGACTCGTCTATTGATGCTGATCAAGAGTATATATACTTTATAAGGTCGGAAATTATTCCTTCTCTATGTTACACACATCCTTTTTACCACAAATACAATATACCCTTTTACTCTTCGAGTACGGGTATAATTAACTGTTTCGTCAATATTCTGTAACGCTTGCAAAAACTCCAATCAACGTGCGATAGGTGAAGACTTAGCTCAGCAAAGTTAGTTTTCCGAAAATATTTAGCGGGTAGATGTCTATGTAGGTAACAGCGCAACTAGATCGGGAACACTCAAGGGATATAGCTAAAGTTGGATGGTAGGGGTCTTCCAGAAGTGATACTGGACTTACTCTGGTAACCGCAGCTAAAGCAGCGTCAAAAAACATAAGGTCTAGAAGTCTGTCTCTATTATTTCTAAGGGAATTAATTTGGAAAAGGTAAACAACGATGCGCCCGTCGATAAAATCGTTATGGCAATTAGGTAGCAACAGGTTATACTCATCACTATGCAATCAAGAAAGAAGTGGTGAGTAAAAACTACCCATGACAATCATACGATCAATTAAACTTTATGAATCTGACTTGGAAGGAATGTAAGGGCAAGTCAAATAGATAGATACCGACCCAACACGATCATGATCAAAGACAGAAGAGTTTAGCCAGGTTGCAGTTAAAGAAATAGTGTGAATGTCGAAAAGACTCCTCCTATTCGGTGGAGATCTTTGAATCCAACTTCTGCAGCAGCATGTGGATTATCATGCATCTCGATATCTCCTTAGCACTTCCTAATGTCTGCAGGGTACGGGTATGTAGGTTGACTGAAGCTAAAAAATTCCGATGCCTTTTCGCGGAAGACGAAACTTCCATTAAGCTCTGCTTAATAGGTGCTTAAAAACTAGTCGTTTGTATCAAGAGCCACACATAATTGGCACTAGATAGCTCTAACATTCGAACCGAGTCCAAGGTTGCATTTTGTTAAGATCCGCATTTGCTTTGATGATCGAGTTAAACATTTCACGTATCTACCGGAAACGTTTAGCTTTAGCTGGGGAAATCTCAGAACACGCACATTGCAGGATATTCCAATCCCTCAAGTCTGATAAGGAGTTATACAAGCGTATTTATATATTGTAATAATTTTATCTTTTACATTTTAGAAACATCAAGATTGGCTAAAAAGACATTGTAAACCAAAGTCCTACAAAATTCAACCAAACCATCAATTATTATCGAGAATTTCCTTTTGGCGCCAAAAAAAAATGACCGCACAAAAGGAAAAAAACAAAACAACAATACAAAAAATGAAAATGAAAATACATCT
>CM019042.1:19593010-19610653 GCA_009664405.1 Drosophila bifasciata | reverse complement strand
GTTAACTGTAATTTATGTATATAATTATGGGATTAGTGATATATTTAGAATTTTGGTAATATATATTTCATAGGTAAGTGAACTTGTGGCTACTACAGGAAGGAGGAGAGTATATGTGACAAGAAAAAGTATGACGTAATTATTGAATCCGATTTTGTTCAGTGTACCGACAGAGTTTGTATTTGCGCGCGAAGTGTTGCGTCAGCAGTTTTCGCTTCGGTTTCAGTTTTGTAAACATTTATATTTTTCCGACTCTTTGCGGTCTGTGGTCCCGTTGCCTTATCATCGTTTGATGTGCACATATTCGGCCACAGAAAGAATGTATATGTATGCATTTTTATACCCGTACTCGAAGAGTAAAAGGGTATATTGTATTTGTGGTAAAAGTGGATGTGTGTAACATAGAGAAGGAGTAATTTCCGACCATATAAAGTATATATATTCTTGACCAGCATCAATAGCCGAGTCGATATAGCCCTGTCTGTCCGTCCGTCTGTCCGTCTGTCCGTCCGTCCGTCCGTCCGTCTTGTTTGTCGCCCATTGCTCGATGGCTATAAGAGCTAGAGCAACCAAATTTCGCCCGCCCACTTCCGCCCCACAAAGGGCGCACATCTGTGGCGGCCACAATTTTGAATATAACAAAAACGAAAAATGCAGAATCATAGATGAAGACCATATCTATCAGAGGCCCAAATCTGAATTGGATCGGATCATTAATATAGCCACAATAGACAAAAACATACGCAAAAACTTGGCTCCCTCCCTTTCGCACTCACACAAAATCGAGTAATTTTTGTTTTCGTATAAATGAACGCCTCAATCTCAGAGACTATAAGAGCTAGAACAACCAAATTTTTGCCTAGACTCCTGTGATATCGCTTCAGTGCAAGTTTATTTTAAAATTTCGCCACGCCCACTCCCGCCCTCCACAAAGACGAAAATCCACAATTTTGAAGATAGGAAAAACGAAAAATGCAGTATTGTAGAAAATGACCATATCTACCAGATTCCCAAATTTGGTTCAGATCGGACCATTATTGTAGCCACAATGATGAAATGAATTTTCAGCAGCGGGAATGCCGTGCGCCCGTTCAGTGTTTCCCCTTGCCCGACTGCAGCGTAAGTCATTTATGGGGATGATTGTAGCTACAGAATCTCTCACACGCACACTCACGCTCACACTAAAAACTAGCCCAGTCGATAACGGTGTGCTCAGGGACTTGGCTGCCCCTGTTCTAAGTATGCCTTATCCGGGCAACGCGAATCTCTGCCCGGACGGACCTTTCCCCTTCTTTTGCATCTCGTGGGATCAGAATGGAAGATGACAAACAAAAACACACAAAACTGAGCTTGGCACTCCCTAAATGTCAACCGGGAGAAATCCCTCACAGGGAAGGCAGCGGCCCAAAGGCCTGGCCCAACCCGCCACACAGCAGGCAAATGCTGCTTGGCGACAAGCACTGGGCGAACCCTATGGGGTCCCATCCCAGTTCAGGGGTGGGTGGCGAATTGGCCCCAAAACCAACACCTTGGCAGAACGGCAATGCATTCCTGCGACTGCTCTGCCTGCTGGTAAGGTGGCAGGGGTCAAGTCCCCATCGACCAGTGCTCAAGCACAAAAATATACTTATGCCGAAAGACGGAGTGCTGGCAACATCCTCCGTAGGCAGAGCGCCACGATGACGTCTAGCCCATCGGACCAGTGGCACAAGAAGGTTGAGTGGGCTTCTAGGTTGCTCCCCAACTTCGGCAAGGAGGCGCCGAAGAAGGAGGCCCCCCAACCTAAGAGGCAGCGCTCGCAGGAGACACCGGGGCCCGCACCGAAACGCTCCAGAGTGCTGCCGAATGTTTCATTCGCGCAGATTGCCAAGGAGAGAACGCTTATCGGCGTCCTCGACAAAGGCAGTGCGGATGAGAGGATCCCCAGGAACCAGTGGAAGTGGGTGGAAGCGGCACTGGCCGACCGCTGCTTCGAGCTGCTGGATTCCGAGCCCGGCCCCCACCAGTCTGCAAAGACATGGGTTGGTATCAGGGCACCATTAAGATCATCACCTGCGAAGACGCGCGATCCGTCCAGCTCTATAAAGCAGCGGTAGCACAAGTCGGAGAGGTCTACCCAGGGGCGAAGCTGGTCGCTGTAGACTGGAGTGAGGTGCCCAGTAGACTCAGGGCAAGAGTCTCCCTCCTCTTCGCGAGACATCCCCGCGATGTTGCAGCGATGTAACCCACCTTCCGTCCCGGACCGGAAGGTGTAGTGAAGGTAGAAAAGGACGACAGGCCCCACGAACCAAGCGCGGTGGTCGTCCCTCAATACGCGAGTCGCTGGCCCCGGATATATAGCAGCGCCAGAGGAGATGTAATATTTCCAGCTCAGTCACCACATAGTGTGTACGTCGGATAGCGGCCGAGGCGCGTCTCCGGGTCGACAACCCAAATGAGTACAGGAAGCTGCCTCGGAAACGAAGCACCCGACTGCGAGCTGGAGCCGGAGCTGGACGGCTACTCCTCTTTATACCATGCTTATGCAGGATTTTGCCATGTGTCGGAGGACGACGATATCGTCGACGACACTGACGCCGGATAAAAGGGTGGAGAATACCTGACGATGTCCCTTCGGGTACTGCAAATCAATCTTTCACCACTGTAAAGCAGCAGCAGCTGCCCTAATACTCCGCTTGGATGAGAGCGGAGCTGATGGTAGTCCTAATCCAGGAGCCTTGCAGTTGGTGACAAGGTTCGTGGATTAGCGACGAAGGGAGTACAAGCCAATCGCTGCTCAAAACGAAGGTAAAATTCGCACCCGTATTCTTGCTAGAAAAGCACCCAACATCTTTCTGCTCCATAACTATAGCAACGGCGACAACACGGCAGTTAGCCTAGAGCTGCAAGCGAACACAGCTAAGGTTGGTGCTGTCCTACATGGCGCACGAGGAAAGCGGATCCTCCAGGAGAAACTTATACGCGTGCTAACCAGCGAAAGCGAAAAGTTCGACATAGGCCTTTTAATAGGTTGCGATGCGACTAATGCGAGGGGGTGTCACTATTTAGCTTTATCCTGACTCTAATATGGTATTTTTTAATCGGGGTAACGACCCCACATTCATTATAAAGAACCGACAGGAGGTCATTGACCTCACTCTAGTGTCTCACGCAATGTCAGACTTAATCGAGAGAGCTGGAAAGTCCTAGAGGACCATTCCTTTGACCACAGGTACATTGAGACAATCATGAGGCTCGAGGCCCAAAACGAATTGATTTCATCAATCCCAGGAAAGCCAACTGGGATAGCAACACGGTGCCCGACACTAAGATGACTTAAATCGTCTAGTGACACATTCACGGAAGCATGCAAAAGTCATTCAAGGCAGCATGCCCCGCACCAAAACCGAGGGGGGGAAAAGAAACCCCCATGGTGGTCAAAAACGTAGATATCCTACGTAAGAGTAGCGCAGGGGTCTCTTCAACAGAGCCAAAAGCTAACGAGGAGGGTACACACCAAAGACTACAAGCACAGTTCAGCCCACTACAAAAAGAAAAAAAAAGAAAGGCAAAAAGAGCCCGTGGCAAAAAATTTTGCACAGAAATAGAGGAAAACATCGGAGGCAGCGGCTTCGTAAGATCCTCTCAAAAACTACCACCTCTTCAGTGGGATACCCCAAACGTAACGATGGTAGCCGTGACTAGCTCCAGTGAGAGTCCCTACACATCTTACCAGACACTCACTTCCCCGGATGTGTGTACAACCATTGCCGACCCATTCAGCTATAGTGGGCTCGGTCACCCGATGCCACACATCCTCTCGAAACGGAACATCAGCTGGCAGCAAACAGCTTCAACCCGTTTAAATCACCAGACCTGACATGATTATCCCAGCCCAACTACAAAAAGGCAGGAAACATGGCAAACTAACTGGCTTCAAAGTATATTTTCCAAGATACTCATAGAAGGGAAAATTCCTGACGCATGGTTAAGGCAAAGATTGTCTTTATTTCCAAAAGCGGGAAAAGCCGTTTTCCACCGCAAAAGGACTTCAGACCAATCAGTCTGTCGTCCTTTTCTCCTCAAGACATTTGAGAGACTAGTCGGGCTACATCTAAGGACTACGAAAGGTAAAGGTAAATCCACAGAAACGGCACTTCACGAGTGTAATATTTTCGGTGGAAAAATCCCTTTTATTCAAAGGAATTTTCCCCGTTGCATTTCGATATCGAGGGAGCCTTCAATAATGTCATACCAAGAGCCATCACGGAAGGTTTGATTTGAGCCTAGGGGTGACGATCACTTGGCGACGCTTTATCGATCAATTGCTAATATGCAGGACGGTGACGTCGTCGATGGGTCGTCCACTAAGTCGTATGTCAACAGAGGCACACCGCAAGGTGGGGTTCTGTCTCCCCTTCTATGGAACATATAGCAGTCAACAAAGATTCTGTGTGACCTTGGATGGGGGGGTGTAAAGTAGTGGCATACGCGATGACGTTGCCATAATATTCTTCCAAAACACCTCCCCAACTGACCGACCTATCAAAGTCTGCAAAACTCGCGAAACTGTCAGACTGACAAAATCTCGCGGTCTGGGAGTAAATCCCTTCAAAATCGAACTTGTATTATTTTCGTAAATACAAGATTCCCCTTAACCATCCAATGCTTAACGAATGCAGGCTATCCTTCACCGATAGTGCTAGTTACCTGGGGTTGGTAATTGATAGTAAGCTCAACTGGAACCTTAAACACAAAGAAAGAGTGAAGAAGGCTACATGATAGTTTCTACACCCGCAAGAAAAGCCATTGGTCTAAGGTGTGGGGCATTAACCCAAGTATAGTCCAAATGGATATATCTAGCAATAGTTAGACCAATACTACTGTCTCACCCTAGTGTTTCGTACCCCTGCCCCCGCCCACTTCCGCCCCACAAAGCGCACATCTGTGGCGGCCACAATTTTGAATAATAAACAAAAACGAAAATGCAGAATCATAGATGAAGACCATATCTATCAGAGGCCCAAATCTGAATTGGATCGATCATTAATATAGCCACAATAGACAAAAACATACGCAAAAAACTTCGCTCCCTCCCCTTTCGCACTCACACAAAATCGAGTAATTTTTGGTTTTCGTATAAATGAGCGCCTCAATCTCAGAGACTATAAGAAGAGCTTTGAACAACCAAATTTTTTGCCTAGACTCCTGTGATATCGCTTCAGTGCAAGTTTTAAAATTTTGCCACGCCCACTCCTGCCCTCCACAAAGACGAAAATCCACAATTTTAAAGATAGGAAAAACGAAAAATGCAGTATTGTAGAAAATGACCATATCTACCAGATTCCCAAATTTGGTTTAGATCGGACCATTATTGTAGCCACAATGATGAAATGAATTTTCAGCAGTGGAATGCTGTGCGCCCGTTCAGTGTGTTGTTGCCTGACTGATGTAGATGAAGTCATTTATGGGGATGATTGTAGCAAAAAATCTCTCACACGCACACTCACGCTCACACTGAAAATTCCCAGTCGATAACATGTGTGCTCAGGACTTGGCTGCCCCCTGTTCTAAAAGCCTTATCCGGGCAACGCGAATCTCTGCCCGGACGGACCTTTTCCTCGTTTTGCATCTCGTAAATCAGAATGGAAGATGACAAACAAAAAAACAAACAACAAACTGAGCTTGGCACTCCCCAAATGTCAACCGGGAGAAATCCCTCAAGGAAAGGCAGCGGCCCAAAGGCCTGGCCCAACCCCTATGCACAGCAGGCAAATGCTGTTTTCACACTGGGGACGAACCCCATCCACCCATCCCAGTTCTGGGGTGGGTAATTGCTGGCCCCCAAAACCAACACCTTGGCAGAACGGCAATGCATTCCTGCGACTGCCTGCCTGCTGGTAAGGTGGCAGGGGTCAAGTCCGGTTTTCGACCAGTGCTCAAATGCACAAAAATATTACTTATGCCGAAAGACGGAGTTAGCTGGCAAATTTCCGTTACAGGCAGACGCCACGATGACGTCAGCCCATCGGACCAGTGGCAGAAGAAGGTTGAGTGGGCTTCTAGGGTGCTCCCCACTTCGGCAAGTATAGCGCCGAAGGAGGAGGCCCCCAACCTAATGAGGCAAACGCTCGCAGGAGACACCGGGGCCCGCACCGAAACGTATTAATGAAGTGCTGCCGAATGTTTCATTCGCGCAGATTGCCAAGGAGAGAACGCTTATCGGCGTCGCTTATAGTAAGGCTGGGGATGAGAGGATCCCCAGTCGCCAGTATATGTGGGTGGAAGATTTTTTTATGGCTACACCGCTGCTTCTAAGCTGCTTAATTCCGAGCCCGGCCCCCACCAGTCTGCAAAACATGGGATGGTATCAGGGCACCATTAAAATCACGCCAGCAAATTTAACAATCCGTCCAGCTCTATAAAGCAGCGGTAGCACAAGTCGGAGAGGTTTTACCCATAGGCGAAGCTGGTCGCTGTAGACTATTGAGTGAGGTGCCCAGTAGACACTGGCAAGAGTGGGGTCAAAACAGATATCCGCATCTCTAAGATGTTGCCAGCGATGCAACCCACAAATTCCGTCCCACAACTGGGTAGTGAAGGCATCAAAGGACGACAGGCCCCACGAACCAAGCGGATATCGTCCTCTAAATTCGCTGGCCCCGTCAACAAACGTGGCCCCGATATAGTCAAGTCGGATGGAGAGCGAACTTTCGACCTCTCGAGCTCTAGTTCCTTTCTCATTTAACTATGGTCGGATGTAAAGGCGGAGGCGCTCCTTCGAAAATGCCAGTCCATTCCCCGGAGGAAGCTGCGTGCAGACCTGAAGCCGAGAGCGTGAGAAAACCATATGTCCCTAGCCGAGCTGACGCGGTTACTCCTATTATACCATGCTTATGGAGTAGAACCAGAGGCCATGTGTCGGGAGGACGAACGACGAAGAAGAGACGACACTGACGCCGACATTACAGTGCGTTAAACTGTTTGAGGGGCCAAAACCTTCTGTTTACCGCAAAAATCAATTAAACAACTTGTTCTAAAAGCAACAGCAAGCTGGCCCTAATAATTACTCGCTTGAGAGCGGGGCCGATGCGTACACCAACCTAATCCAGGATCCAATCTATAGTTGCAGATGAGTCCGTCCGACGGATTAGCTAATTTACGAACTGCGCCCTTTGGTAGTTAAGCCAATCGCTGCTACAAAAGCACGAATCTCTTATACAAATACCTGTTTTTAAATTGACGTTTAAATATTTTGAAACCCTTTCTGCTCCATAACTATAGCAACGGCGACAACATTTGCAGTTAGCCTAGAGCTCCAAGGAACACAGCTGAGGTTTGGTGCCGGCCGTACATGGCGCACGAGGAAAGGGATCCTCAATTTTTTTAAACGGGATGCTTTTTCCATAGAAAGCGAATTTTTGCGACATAGGCCTTTTAATAGGCTGACCAGCGACTAATGGGAGGTATTGGAGTCACTATTTAAAAAGTGTGACTCCTTGACTCTAATATGGTAATTTTTAATTGTCGTAACGATTGCACATTCATTATAAAGAACCGACAGGAGGTCAATGACCTCCAGGCTGATGTGTCTCAACCAATGTCAAAGTTAATTGGTTTGAAACCTAGGGTTTCCTTCTTTTGACAACAGGTACATTGAGACAATTTTGAGGCTCTGGAGCCCAAAAACGAAATGATTTAGAATCATAAAGAAAGACCATGGGATAGAACAAGGGTTTTCTGAACCAAGATGTACAAATCGTATAGAAAACACATTTCGGAAGCATGCAACGTTCACTAAAGCTAGCATGGCCATACCAAAACTTGTCCGCTTTAATCCGTGGATCGTGGTTAAAAACAAATAAATATAAAGCAAAAGAGCAGCAGGGCTTTCTGTCAACAAAACCAAAAGATACCAATCCTGAATACACTGGGATACCTATTTTTGGTCCCGCCCACTACAAAACCAATCCCTGGCTTTTCTTTTGAGGAAAATGGCACAAAATTTTGCACAGAAAAAAACGAAAAATCGCAGTATGAATCTCAGGAAAGATCATATTTATCTATATATTTGTCAACATATACTCAAACGTAACGATGTATGATGGAATTAAATCTGTGAAAGGAGTCCCTACACTGTCTTACAACCCACTTTCAAACCCAAATATTGAGTTCCTTATTCAGTTTAGAGGGTTGGTTCCGCGATGCCATATCCTATCCTGAAACGGAACACACTGAAATGCAAACTTCTTTGTATCTTTTGCAGTGTACCTGACATGTTGTGAGAACTGATGTAGATGTAGATGAAACATGGCAACTAACTGGCTTAAAATGTAAAATGTAAAAAACAAAAGTTTGAAAATTCCACGCATGGCTTAATGGTACTGATTGTCCTTTATTTCCAAAGAGGGAAAGTTCGCTCCCCACCGTAAAGGACCGAGGTTTAGGACGTTCTTTCTCGTTTTTTGTGATAAATTTTGAGAGACTAGTCGGGCTACATCTGGGAGACTAAATGGGGCCAAAGATCCTAGACGCACAACATGCCTACAGGAAAGGTGTAAATCCACAGAAACGGCACTTCAACCAAATCAGTTCAGTTAAAAAATACATTTATTATAAATGAATTTTAGGAAATTTTTTTTCTTCGATTTGTGAGCCTTGAATCCCTGTCATGCCAAGAGCCATCACACCAGGTTTTTGCGAGCCTAGGGGTTACGCAGTCACATGGCATCACTTATCGCGCAGTTGCAAATGCGATCTTGACGTCGTTGATGGGGTGTCCACAAGCAGCCTGTAACAGAGGCACACCGGAAGGTGGGAGAATCAGCAATTCGAACATCTCCGCAATCCCCTGTACCTGGATCAGGGGGCTGTAAAGTCTGGCATGCCGATGACGTTCTGGATAATATTCTTCTGGCTCCCTTCAAACACTCTGCGGCCTTGGCCTGGCTCGCGAAACTATTTTGACTGGACAAAATGCGGACTGGGGAGTAAATCCCTCAAAATTGGAACTTGTATTATTTTCACGTAAATACAAGATTCCGCCCTTAACCCCCAATGCTTAACGAATGCAGGCTATCCCTCACCGATAGTGCCAGTTACCAACTCTTGGTAATTGACAGTAAGCTCAACTTCAACCTTTAAAACATCAAAGAAAGAGTGAAGAAGGCTACGATAGCTCTTCATCAGTAAGAAAGCCATTGGTCTAAAATGTGGGCATTAACCCATGTATAGTCCAATGGATATCACTTTTCCAATAGTTGTAATCTTTCGTTTTATCATAGTCACGGTGTGGTGGCCGGCCCTTTTTTGTCCACAATAAAATCTTTGAATATCGGAGAACTGCCGCAATCTAAGTAAACTGGAGTACAGTCTATCCACTCTGAATGATGTATAAAATCTATAATAATTATCCAGAGTCTCATGTTGGTTACTTGGGCAATCATGGCAAGGATTCGTTTTTTTTTCTTGTACCATCAGTACCGCAAAATATTAAAACTGTATCCATTCTGTTTAAAACAACAACGTCCCAACAAAAACGGATTTCCTAGAGGAAAATACTGAAATTTTTATTAAAACATAAAAAATAAAATAAAATATCTATTATTTTTTATTTTGTCCTGTTCTAGCCATTCAAATTTTCATAAAAATGGCTCCAAAATGGACAACAAAGTATAAGGAGGTATTTTCATTTAGCAACTAAAAATAAATTAAAAATAAAGGCCTCGATTATTTATTAAAATTAAATTAAATATCTATTATTTTTCAATTTTGATTTGCATCCAATATTTTTGTTTTCGGCAATTTTTATAAAACATTTAAGGTTATAGCCATAAAAATGTTTAAAAAATCATTTAAATGCGATTACATTGAACTGCCACCGTTTCGTTGGGGCTCAAATTCTTCATTCAAATGGCATATGAATTCCATGGATGGGTCCGATGCCACCGCTCATTGACAATGGTAACTCGGACACATGAACTGGCCAGAGCTGGCACTGGTACCTTTTTTCTCCACGACAAATAGGATACATGTATGCCTATGGCCAACTGCAAGCTCATTATAAAAGAAGAACATGCGAAAGGACGTCATTGGTGGCCTCTTGCACCACAATGTCGCATCACGACAAACGTGGCCCACAATAAACAAGAAGGGCACCACCGAGCTCTGTAAGCTAAGCAGAAAAAGGTGCAGCACTGTGAACTGATCCCCTCACGGGACACTGGCCCCATGCCAGAAGGATGGGAGCCCCTATATAATGATTACTGCCGCAACTGTAGAGGTGAGGAAGAGGAGGAGACAGTGGAGCACCTGTTCTGCTCCTGCCCGGCTCTCAGTAGAAGAAGGCTACAACACTTGCCTGCTCCCTCTTTTTTCACAGAAATATCACTGATGTTCAATATTTGTCCCAGAAAGATGGCGAATTTTATTAGCGCAGCCGGATGGGATAATTGACAGGATGTCTCACAGCAGGAAAGGGCCATGAATCAATGGTACCACAACGGGCCGAACCGGCCTATGTGTGTCGGGCTCATGACGGTAACCTGGGCAAACACTAAGCAATTGTACACTTGTATATTCATTATTATTATTATTATTATAAAGAAATTACCGGCTATTACAAAAGTGCGGCAATTTTAGGTTTGTGTTAAGCAATAGCTGCAATGGCCTTCTGCTTAAATCTTATGTTGTAATAAGTAACAATATTGGTTTAACAATGGAATTTATAGTACAAATAGTTAATATGTATGATAACAAGTCTATATATATATGAGTAATTCTATTAATTCTAGTTACTTAAAGTAAGATTAAATTTATATGCTATTGTAAAGTTTTATGGATTTCAGAAATTGAATTGTTGTAACTATATTTTTGGGATCTACTATTTCTTCTAGGTTTTTGGAGGAGCTTTTGTCTATGTTCTGTGTAAAGGGGCATTCTAGGAATATGTGGTGTAGGGAAAGGTTTTGATTGCATGGTTGGCATGTGGGATGAGGTGTTTTGTCAAATAGGTGGCTGTGTGTCAGTTTAGTGTGTCCGATTCGAAGTCTCATAAATTTTATGATGTCCAATCGGGAGATTGTTGGGTTTAAAGTTTCGATATTGTTTTGCTTTCTTGGGTTGATGAGCTTGTAGTGTGAAGATGTGTTGTTCCAAAATAGCTCGTATTGGGTTTTCAGTGCGTATTTACTAATGTATTTAAGCGCATTTGGTATGTTGCGGTTTTTCTAATAAAATGGCAATGGGTGTTACTAGCAGCTTGGTCTGCAAGCTCGTTTCCATAATAATGCCGCAGTGTCCAGGACCCATATCAGCGTAAATTTGTGTGTTTGTATTTGATATAATTTTTCTAATTTCGCAGTGTGTAACTATGGTTGTTAGGTTTCTAGTGCTGTAAGAGCTGCTAGTGAGTCGGATATGGCGAATTTTTCCTTTTGTTTTTCCGCATATCTACATGCGTAGAGAAATTGCTGATATTTCAGCAGTGAAAATATAGGAATAAGGTGGGAGCATTTGCTGGGTTATGATGTGTGTTGTGTGGAAGTTACACTAAATGCTACCCGCTATCGGATTTAGAGCCGTCTGTGTATGGAAACGTACATATGTTTTTTCGTTTGAGAGAATCTTTCATTTCTAGGAATTTTTGATAGTATACTATCGGAGATGTGTTGGGCTTTAATGAGATGTGAAGGGTTTTATTTATGCTAGAGAAGTTAAAAGCCAACGTTGGAGTGGTTTCTTTTTATTTATTATGGGGACGGATAAAGTGATATCGTATTGCACTGGTCAATAGTATTCTTAATTGTTGATAACAGTTTTGTATTCTTTTTCGCTTTTGAAATTTTTTTTTAATGACTTGTTCTAATGGGAGTTTTTTGCGGTGGATGATTTTAAAAGTTTTAATGTGGCGTTTTGGTTCTGTGTTCTATTGGCTTTATATTGATCTGTATAGTAAATTGTTGATTGGCGAGGAGCGAAAGGCACCGAGAGCGCCATTCTAACAGCTGAGTGGTATATGGTTTTAATTTTGTTAATTTTTTTGATTTGGGTGCTCTTCCCTATAGAATAACCCAAAGTCAATTTTGTACATGATAATTGAGTTAATTACATCAAGATGGTTTTTAATGTGACAGTTGAAAAACTAGTGCTGCAGAGACATTTTATAATATTTAGCCCTTTTAGCTATTTGTATTACTAGTTGTTCTACTAGGTGTGCGTCCCATTTATATTTATTCGTTATAGTAATACCTAATATTTTTAAAGTTGTTTCATTTTTTAGGTTCAAACTGCTTAAGCATTCTAAAGTTGCATTTTTTTTCGACAAATATATAAAATGTTCTTGATTTTGGTATAGAGAGGCTGGCTCCAGAGCACTGCACCATTCTTTTTGTATGTCTGCGAGTAGTGGATTTATGTCTTAAGTTGTATCTTTCTTTTTCAATATATGTATCAGCGTTGAATTTTCTGCATTTTGTCAAGAATGCGAGCCTCGGTGCCTTATCGGAGGTCGATGTGCAACATATTCGGGCCGCAACTTGGGCAAAACCCTAGCACTTGTAGAGACTTTCACGGATTGGTTCATATTAAAAATATGCATTATTATTATTTGTGTGTTTAATTTATTTAGTTTTTTTTTTTTTCTGTTTTTTTTTCATTGTATTTTTTTTGTTTGCAAATATATATTTTATATATATATTTTTTTTTTTTTACATAACCTGTTTTCGGTGCTGCTGTTTTTTCTTCGTTATTCGTCACTCCTTCTTCTTTTATTTCCTCATTTAGCCACCATTCGCTCTACCTGTCTTGCTGTGAGATATATTATGATGAGGAGTCGGAGCATTTGTGAATTTCCGTCTGATGCCGGTTGCGCCAATTACAGTACTTAGTGTACTGTGTGTCCAGTAAACGCTGCGGCGTACCTGCATGTACTGTGAGTCCTATAAGTTACAGTACTTGGGTGTACTGTTTGTCCAGTGAATCCAATTATAGTACTTTAGATGTACTGTGAGTCCAATGAATCCGTGATGTGGTAGTTATACCGGTTCCAGGATTTCGCTTAATACACCAACAACCTTCGTTCTTCTGGTCAATAAATTATAATGATGGTTTATTGTTTCACGCTACAGCGACTTGGCGGGAATAAATTGAATACAATCAGAAATGAAATGGAATGGAATGAGAATGAGAATCTGCTTAATCGGCAGATCTCGCGTAGTTGACGATCCGCTGGATAAGCGGTTGGCTCCGCTTCGCTGGTGTCCAAACTCAGCGTTTTTGTATACAGTGAATGGGTTAATTCAACTGTGTCGCTGAGGTTTGGGGCGGCGGTGTGACCGCAGCAGTGTGTGCGGTAGCTCGCGCGCGTTTTGTTTAAATTTGAACGTCGTAGGTTATCGATATTTCTTGGTATTGTTATATATTGGTATTTATTAATATAATAAGGAATAATAAGAAATAAGGAACTTCATGTCGTGTCTTTTGATCTTAGGTTCTAGGCTTGATTATATATATATGTAAATGTAGGAACTTCATGTTCTTTTGTCTTTTCTTTTTAACTATGTTATTGATATCTGTTTTGATTCTATATGTATATATATGTAAATAATATTAACTCTTGTGGCGCCAGCGTTTCGTGTGGTGGCGCTGGGCGTCACTCCCCTCCTTTCATTGGTTGGCGTCTTTGTTGTTTTGTGGCGAACCAAGTGCCGACGTTCACGTCCCCTGCTCTCCCGATCTTTATCCAGCACGCTTTTTCTTGTTGGTTTTATTTTAAACCGCCGCTGCTCGTGTGCCGGACAATCGGCACTCCTCTTCTTTACTAGTTCCATGTGGTTGGCCTCCAGTCTGTTGCCCTTTGATATTTTCCAATTTTCCGGTATGCTGCTTTCGGTCGTCTCGTGCCGCCATTTGGGTTCTGGTGTCGGCCGCCCTTCGGACACAGGTAGCCGCTCGTGCTCCAACTCTAATATATCGGCGTCCCTCTCCTCATCCTCGACCAACTTCGCCCAGCCGGCGACTAATTTTGAGGTTGGCGTCGGCCGCGCTGGCGTTTCTGGTGGTGTTTGTCTTGGCGTTGGTTTGGCTGGTGTCGTTGTCTTTTGATCGGCCCAGCTGATGCGTTTCTTTCCTTGTACTCTTTCGTACGTCTCCTCCCGTAGTGCCGCTTCGCGTGATGTTGATGGCTTCTCTTCGGTGTTTTGGCGTTTCCTCGGCGGGGCCACGACTTTCGTCTTTGAGAATTTCATTTTGTTGTAGTTCTCATCCTCCAGTATTTTCGTCCGTTTCCCTTCGGCCTGTTTGGCAGCCATTCTCTCCTTGAATTTTTTACTGATTTGTCGAATTTGTTCATGTTGTCCTTGTATTATCTCGAATTTCTGTATTTCTTTTGTGATCCATTCTTCTATGTCCTCGTCGATCGACTCTGGCTGTATTGTTCCTGCCTTTTCCCTTTTAAGTTCGTGGGTGCCATCTCGCTGATCATTACTGTGGCTTCTCCACATGTTATTTTTGTTCCTGCGTCTCTCAGAAAATCCATCCCTAATATCGGGGTATCTGGGATTCCGGTCATGATTAGGAATGACTGCTTGGTTTCACGTCCTCCCAGCTCCACTTTTGTTTCGAAACTTTTTGTTGTTCGCCGTGTGCTGCCATCTGCTAGTAGTATTAGTCTTGATTCTGTTTTTCTACTCCTTCTAGTTGCAGTCTCTTGGCCGTGTGTTCGTTGACCATGCATCTCGTGGCTCCTGTGTCGATGATTACTTCCACCATTTGTTTTCCGACTCTGGCCCACCCTAGGAGTTGATTGTCCTCGTATTTTAGTTGGGTTGTGTTCCGCTTGTGTTGTTCTGGGTCTCGAAAGCTTCGCGGGTTTGTTCCGGACCCTGTCCATTTCCTGCGGCTTTCTGCAGCAGTCTATAGTATGCACTCCTTGCTTGTTGCATGTCCAGCAGTACAGTATCGGTTCCTGTTGCATGCTGTTGTCCACATCTGTGGCATTTGTTCTGTCTGTTTGGCGTTCGCTGCCATGTTGTTTGATGGATTGGTTGGTTGTTTCATTGTTGGTTCGTCTTTGCGAGACCTGCTTCTGTTTCCAGCTTCTCGAACTCCTCTGCTGTGCCAATAAACTCTGCTAGTGTTTCAAATTCTCGTCTCTTTACGTATAGTTTAATTGGCAGTCTGCAGTTTTTATACGAGATTTCCAGTTTCTGTTGTTTTGAGTATGTCCCGAACCTCATTAGTTTCCGGAGGTCTTGAACGTAGTCCCTCACCGTTTCCGTTTCGGCCTGCTTGCGGTCTGTGACCTGTTTTGTTAACTCCTCCCGGTGTCGCGGAGATAAGAAATTTTCCTTCAATCCGTCCTTTGCTTCTTCCCATGCGTTGATCGGCGCTGGCTTCGTATGCCACCAGTCTAGTGCGCTTTCCTCCAAGATGATCGGCATCGCAAATACCAGGTGATCCAGTTCTATCCCGTATGTTTCTGCTAATTCCTCCATTCGGCTTATAAACTCCAACACTTGACTTTTTCCTGTATTGAAAATACACGCACAAAACTGCACGCTGCAACTTGGCGTCAGCTTGGCGTCAATTTGGCGTTTTTAGTTTTACACAGCCCACTTGGATTTAACTGAAGAATGTTTCAGTTAATTCTCTCTTATATCTTTCCTTGTGTTTTGATTTTGTTTTATATTAATAACCACTTATAAGTTTTGTTTTAGGAATTAATTTATTCTTTATTATTTGCTTATTTTCGTTTGCTCGACTTGTCACGTGAACATTCAAAGAAAGAGTGAAGAGACGCTTCATTACGCTGTCCAAGTGTGAGTGTACTTACATTCAGCACATCACATATACTTTGCTGAATTCTTATATGATCATGTATTTTTTTAATTCATTTATTATCTTAATAGTATGTATGTACAGAGTTAATACTGGATCTGGCTTGGCGAGTCGTTCATGTGCGGTACGGCCGTGAAGCATTGCTTCGCACATGCTGGGTCCTCGCCTAGGCTATCCGCTCCTTCTCTCGCGCTCAACAGCGCGCAGTTTTATCATGACAGACGCCGCGAAGTTGCTGGCCGCTTCCCAGTGCTCCGGAGACTGGAGCATCAGCGGCACCAGGTTCTGAGCGGTAATGGCACCACCCAGGGCGACTCCAAGAATGCTTCTAGTTTCGGCAAATCTGCCGCACGAGAAAATTACATGCTCGGCATCCTCCTCAACTCCTCGCCCGCACCATGAACACTCCGCAGACTGTTCGTGCCCAAAACGATGCAAGTATTTCCGAAAGCAACAATGGCCGCTGAGGAGCTGCGCCAGGTGGAAATTGACTTGCCCGTGCCTTCGTTCCACCCACTGCTCGATGGCCGGGATGAGCTGGTGAGTCCACCGTCCCTTGTGGACGTATCCCAGCGATGTTGCCACTTGGACAGGCTCTGCTGCTTGCATGCCGTGCGCACATATCTCTTCTCCGCGTCGGTGATGCCTCTGCCGTGAGTCTCCTGTAGTACGTAGCCCGCTCGTCCGCCAGCAGCTCGATGGGAGCCACTCCAGCGATCACGTGGGCTGCCTCGTCGGAGACCGTTCTAAAAGCGCAGATGATCCGTAGCGAGGGAGGCGGTGCGTGGATACTAATCCTCGGGCGTAGCTCGCCGTTTTGAGGGCGCTGGACCAGACCGGTGCCGCATAGAGCATCACCGATCTCGTCACGCTAGTTAAAAGGAGTCTCCGCCAGTGTTTTGGTCCACGGGTGTTCAGCATTAGTCTTGTCAGTGCCGCATTACTGGACGCTGCCTTCGCACTCGTGTAGGCTAGGTGCTCTAGGAAACAGAGCCGTGTGTCGATCATGACCCCCAGATATTTCTCCGCTCTCTTGGACGTCACTGTGGTGTCTGCGACCCTGATGCAGGCCGTCTCCACCTTCTTGCGGCTGGACACCAGCACTGCCTCGGTCTTTTGAGGCGCGAGCTCAAGTCCGACTTGTTCCAGCCACTGCTGGATGAGCGAGATCGTCTGGTTGCAGGTCGACTCTGCCAGGGTCAGCTCTTTCGCAACCACCAGTATGGCCACGTCGTCGCGAAGCCCACCACGTGCACTCCTCGGGGAGCCTGAGACGCAAGATGCCGTCGTACATCACATTCCAGAGTAGAGGGCCCAGCACCGAACCCTGGGGACGCCACCAGTCACCTCGTATTGCTCTGTACCGGTCTGCGTGTCGTACAGTAGCAGCCTCCCTTCAAAGTAGCTACGCACCATCCGTAGCAGATAAGATGGGGTATTGAAGCTCTCGAGGGCCCTCAGAATGCAGCTCCACCTTGCTGTGTTGAACGCATTTCTGATGTCAAGCGTTACCATCAGGCAGTACTCCTTCCCTCCCCTTTCCACCGCGTGCCGGCGATTGCGGAGGAAGCTATGTCCACCACTCGGTTTATGGCGTCGATGGTCGATTTGGCTTTGCGGAATCCATACTGGTGCGGTGAGAGATCGCCCGCCTCCGTAATGGCTCGTGTTAAGCGGGAGCACAACACCCTCTCGAGCAGCTTTCCTGCTGTGTCAGATTGGCCTGTAGGACGACGCTGGCCCTGGCGGTTTGCCCGGCTTGGGAATAAGCACAAGTTTCTGCTTCTTCCACCTCTCAGGAAAGACTCCTTCTCGAAGGCACTGGTT
>CM019042.1:19499607-19592710 GCA_009664405.1 Drosophila bifasciata | reverse complement strand
GGACTCTTCGCCCCTGCACAGCTCGGTGGGCCGGGTGAGCAGCTCCACACCTCGGAACACGATGCAGCCGCTTGGCCCCTCGAGGAAGACTCGAGGGGAGCCCATCACCACGGCCCTCCCGGTTCACCTGGGAGAACCTGTGGTCCCCACCGCCAGCATCGGCCACCGCACCCTACACCAGGGGAATCAACGAAGAGACCGATTCCGACGACGACGGGCTACCACCACCGCGAACCCCGTCATACTCCCCACGGCCGTCCTGGACACCGGAACACGCCCCGACGGACAGCAACGCATCAGAAGCCACTGGGCCCGGCTCCACCCCGCCACCCCGCCAGCCCGAGGAACCTGGGCTCCAACAACGGACCACGCACTACGAAAAGAATAGTCCAACGGGAAGACACCCGCTGGGGAGGCCGAACGACTAAGATCCGGATCCGGGTCGAGGAAACTTTCACGATCCCCAACCCGAATCGACGTCGACGGGAATCGCCGGGCCACCCACCCACAACCCAGGAGTAACCCCCGCGGCCTCTGTACACCCACCCGGAAGAAAACGAACCCCAGGACCAGGGCTCGCTACATGTAATAATATATATACATTTACCATACACATTTACCATATTTCCACACATTTACCATAGTACCATATTTCCATACATTTACCATATTTCGAAATATTTTTGTAATAGGTAAAGCAATTCAATATAAGAACACAAAAAAACACAATACCCCGTCCATATTTTGTAATCACAACCCAAAGCCAAGAACACCATACACCGGCACATACGCCGATCGATCTTGCGGAAGCAACACACACGCCCCATTTCCGCAGAGTTTCACCACCAACACGATTCCCACCAACTTACCAGAATTTCGAAACTACACTCAGGTCATTTTCGGTGCAACCGGAGTCAATGACCAAAGTGCAAAAACTACACAACTCATTTCTCGGTACCACCGATGCAACGACCAGGTCAGTGGGACGCGCAGGAGAACTCGATACCACTTCCGTAACCACAAACTGCGGACTCAGCCATCGAAATCGCGCTTAAATAGCCCGAGCCCGCGATCCTAAAACACGGCAGTCCATCGCCGATCATAAACCAAAAAGGCAGTCTATCAGCCAACGTTATTGGCAGTCCATCGCCTATCGTAAACAGTAACGGCAGTCTAGCAGCCAACGTTATTGGCAGTCCATCGCCTATCGTAAACAGTAACGGCAGTCTATCAGCCAACGTTATTGGCAGTCCATCCGCCGTGGCTACTAGAACAAGTCAGAACAAGAACCACACAACACAAAGACAATTAAATAATTACAATAAAAGCATTAAAAAGAAAAACCCATCAAAACAAACTCAACGAAGTGTCATCATTTCTTCGCCGAGCGCGAACACAACTCAGGGTGACCCAGAAACACATTTGCCGCGCACACACCCAAAACTCAGGTGTCAGCGTTTTTCCCTTTTCATCGCCCATAGAGTTACCAATCTACCTACACGGTAGTCAGACTCGACGCCCGCTCCACTTTCGGTCTCACGGCCAAGCCCTGCCCCCCTAAAGTTCCCGCGAACTACAAATTCCTTGTAGGGGAAAATCCTGGACAGACTGAGCCTACCTCAGCCTGAGATAGGTTCTCACAGTGCATAACCTTCGCAAGCAAATGGGCTCCACTCAATTCAAGCTTTGGAATTGACAATGACTTTAGTGGCGCCACTCGTGACTTTGAGCACAAAACATTGCTCGACGACTCCCTTGTATGGATACGACATATACGCACGCACCATATGCCTCCATACTGGCATCACAAAATCCATGGATCTCCAAAACTGCACTGGGAGGATGGACAAGGCGAGGAAATGAAATTCGAGAGATGCTTGCAAGCTGTTTCTTAGGTCCATCAAGTTGAATGCAGCGCTGCCGGTAGACTCTCATCCCAGTCAAGTTTTCTCTCAAAGCTGCTGAAGGAAAATCTTACACCTGACAATAACAGGATTAATCAATCCAAGGGGTCGTAGAAAACCGCAATCGTTGACAAAACCGAACGCTTGGAGGGCCTTGAATTTGTGTCCAGCGCAGACGGGGCAAACAGCAGCTGATCTGACGCAGGGTCCCAAAAAACTAAACCAAGAGTTTTTGTGATGTCGCTTCCATCATGAAACCGCAGAAACTTCTCACGTCGCCTTCGGAATTCCATCAAGCGCCTCCTGGCTACTCGAGCACCATTTTCTAAGCTTGAAGTTTCCGCACGAAAGTAGACTTGAAGTTTGGCGCATCTTCTCCTTGACCTCTGCGACCGAGATGCCGCCAGAGATGAGATCATCGACATAAAACTCCTGTTTCAGAGCAGCTGAGCCAAGAAGGTAGGGCTCAACTTCGTCGATGGCCAGCTGGTGCATTGAGCGGACAGCTAAAAAATGATGCAGCCCTCGTACAATATGTGACGGTGTCCAATGTGTAGACCTGAACATCGGACTGGATGGAATCCCGCCAAAGGATACACTGGAGATAATTGTCAGGCGGAATACCCTTACGCAGCGGTACATCTTACAAATGTCACCAGTGAGAGCGACGGGATATGTGCGGAACCGGATCAGAATGGTAAGCAATGCAGGCAGAATCACAGGACCTGTCATCATCACATCATTTAAAGGAGCATCCAGTTGATGTAGCTGCAGAGCCATCGAAAATGACACGGAGTTTTGTCGTGGTACTGTCCTCCTTTAAAACGCAGTGATGAGGCAAAAATACATGCAGCGGTTACGTGAGTCAGGATGGACTTCGGACAGATGCTGCAAGTTAATGTACTTCTTCATAAAAGCCGAGTAACGCTCTCCTTGAGTGTGGGATTAATCCAGTTTTCGTTCCAAACTGAGAGGAATCGTCGGTACGCCTGAGTATAAGACTCTCCTAAGCGATCAGCGTCATGCTTTAAAGGCAACCTAACGGAGTACTCCCCGATGGCAAACGTGAAGGTGACTTACGAAATGCGCCTCATCGATCTACTTCTTTCCTTTGTACTTAAAAGCAGCCTCCACACAATCCTCGACTTCCCAAAACATACGAAGAGTTTGATCCAACCTTGCATTCATTCTAGCCTCGAATCCGAAGAAATTTGAATTCCCAAAAGCGACGAACTTGATACCCTCTGCCCACCACCAGATACGATCCACCCTAAGCTGGGTCTTCTGCAGAAGCGGCAATCCGTCTATGAGCTTGATTTTACAAATACGCAGTGAAGGTCATAAAATATGCTCGCGCCTATGAGGAGATCTTTCTCGCTGAGGATTAAAGAACGCAGGATCGGCAAGCTGAATATTGGAGGAATCATTCCAATCGGCTACATTAACCGCCAGACTTGGTTGGCTATCTGTGATTGTGGGGGCGATGAGAGCAGTGAGCGTGGTCGAATAGCCCGTAGCGGGACTGCATGTAAATGAACCTAGAGGTCACGAGATGAAGCTGGGATCCTGAATCCAGAATGGCGCGACATCAACCAAAACGCCCGGATCGATTCTTCACCAGAACGACAGCCGTAGCCAGCAGCACAACATCGGAGTGGCTACTCGGGCAACAGTGGTAGACGCATGAGACGGCATACTGCCAGCAGAATCCTGAACCAGCGTAATAGGTGCTGGTTGTACTGCACCTTCTGGAGGAGAAACAGCTGGGAGCTTTGCGCTATGGATGAATCGAAGTGCAATAAGGTATGATGCCTTTTTCCGCAAACTCTACACTGGCCACCGGTACATGCACGAGTCCGATGACCCGACTTTAAGCAATTAAAAGCAAAGTGAAAGCTTCTTTTACTTCCTTATGACGAAATCTCGCCAGGAGATACATTTGTGAAAATGCTGCAGGAGAATTTTCCGTAGCCCACTGAATGGCAGAAAGGGCATCCAGATGGGTTGGCGGAAGGAGTTAGAGGTAACAAAAGTTTTCTTTGGATGTGTACTAGCTTTTTCCCACCTGAGCGCTACTAGCGTGTGTCGCTACAGCGTATTGCACGTTCTCCATCTTCTGGCATCTCTTTTCCATGAAATCGTAGAACTCCCAGCTGTGGGTATCCTGCCCGATGACGCAGTCTCTCCTCCCATTTGGCTTGTGTCTTGGCATCCTTCAGCTTTTGTAGCAGCATGTGAATTACCATGCATCCAGATATCTCCTCAGCACTTCCCAATGTCTGCAGGGCACGCGTATGCAAGTTGACTGCGTCCTTGATGTGTGCCTGGAAAACAAGTCGTTTGTTATTAAAGCGTTTGCTAAGTATATCAGAGCCACACGATAATTGGCACTGGAGAGCTCCAAAAGATCGAACCGAATCAGGGCCGCATCCGAGAGACATGAGCGAAGATGTTGGAACTTCTCGATTTCACTGAGGTCGGATCTCGCTTCGATGACCGAATTGAACACTGCAATAAAATCCGCATATTCCACACATAGCCGCCGGAGAAGCTAGGAAGCTTAAGCTCAGGAAGCCGCTGCTTGTGAGCCATGATGATGGTATGACCTCCAGAGTTGTTGGCAGGCTAGTGGAATGAGCGGCTACGCGTAGGTGTCCCTAATTCGAGAGCCGAAAGCAGCTCAGCTTTCAAAGAAATGAACAGGGCATCGAATGTTTCACGCAGCTCACTTCCAATCTCGTTTTTATCCAGCGATTCCATTTCATTTTGGGACTTGTTGAACTCCTCACGCATTTCCGCCAACATATCGAGGCGCACATCTATTTCGGACGCATTTAGTTTATCAATTTTATTTCCCGAAATGACTCGCCAAGACGGTGCAGGCCATCATGCTGGGACTGAACTTTATGTTTGCAAAAGCCTCATTCTTTTTCACCCATCGGCCAATATTTTTCACCCGCGACTGTATTCGGCTCGTTGTCCATGCTAAGCGGTGTAATGCAAACGAAACAACGGAAAATGTAAGACCGTTTAAGCAACGTCGAACAGAGCAGGAGCAGGGAATGGAAGAACGAAAAGTCAAGAACCGCGGCTGCAGCGGCAAGGCAAAAGTAGATTCGGTGATTAAGCAACGGAATATTCGACACTTTAACTGTTTTTATTGGCACAAAATGTAATTGTTTGACGTTACACTGCACAGCAAAAGAATATATTTGTTCGATTTTTTAATGATTTTAACAAAACACGATTCAGATTGCAGTTAAATCACGTCGGGGTCACCAATGTTTAAAAGGGGCCAAGCTTTTTGGCACCTGTTTATTTCAAAAATCAATTAAAACAAATCGATTCGAAACGTTTGAGAGAATCTTTGGCAGCCTTGCTGATTCTGATGTTTCCTCTATTTCTGTGCAAAATGTTTCCACGAGGCTCTTTTGCTTTTCTTGTTTCTTTTTTATAGAGTCCCAGTCTCAGTTCGTTTTCCTGGGATTGATGCAGTCAATTGGTTTTGGGCACTCTTTTTTTCTTGATGTACCTGTGGCCAGAGAAGAATGGTCCTCTATGACTTTCCAGCTGAGACACAAGAGTGAGGTCATTGATCTCCTGTCGGAATGAATGTGGGGTCGTTACCCCGATTACAAATGACTATAATAGAGTAAAGGATAATGCTAAATAGCGACTCACCCCTCGCATTTGTGACCGAGCTGGGTTGTCGACAGGACGCGCCTCGGCCGCTTCATCAGACTTATGCACCTTTATGGTGACTGAGCACAAGCCGAAGTTCAGCTCACCTCTAGCTGCCTCGATCGGGGCCAGCGACTCCTTGTTGAGGACGACTATCGCTTGGTTTTGGGGCCTGTCGTCGTCTCAACCTTCACAACCTTCCAGCCCGAAGAAGGAAGGAGTGGGTTGGATCTCTACAACATTTATAGTATGCGTTCCGGCTCCTTGAAGGAAGCAGGCACCCAAACTCTCGCCCTTGGTCTAATGGGCACTTCCCTCCAGTCTACAACGACTAACTGCCCCTGGGTAAATCTCGCCGACCTGCGCTACCGCTGCTTTGGACAGCTGGACGGATCTTCGCAGGCTATAATCTTGATAGAGCACTGATACCACCTCATGTCCTTACAGACGGGTTGGGGGCCGGGCTACGATTCCAGCAGCTCGAAGCAGCGGTCGGCCAGTGCCGATTCTACCCACTTCCACTAGCTCCTAGGAATCTTGGCGTCCGCGCTGCCTTTGTCAGGACGCCGATTAGCGTCCTTTCGTTGGCAATCTTCGCAAACGAGACATAAGGCAACACCCTGGAGCGTTTGGGGGCGGGTCCTGGAGTCTCCAGCAAGCGGTTCCTTTTAGGTCGTGGGGCCTCCTTCTTCGGCGTCTCCTTTCCGAAGTTGGGGACCACCCATGCAGGGGCCCACTCCACCTTTTTCAGCCACTGGTCCGATGGGCTGGACGTCATCGTGGCGCTCTGCCTACGGAGGATGCTGCCAGCCCTCCGTCTTTCGGCATATGTGTATTTAATGATTCTGGCGCACTGGTCGATGTCGACCCTTGCAACCCTATCAGCAGGCAGAGCAGCCGCATGATTGCATTGCCGCTCTGCCAAGGTTTCGGTTTTAGGAGCCGATTCGTCACCCACCCCAGAACTGGGATGGGACCCCTAAGGGTTCGCCCCAGCACTTTCCGACGAGCCAATGCAGGGTAAGCCAGGCCTTTGGCCCGCTGCCTTTCCCGGTTTGGGATTGCTCCTAGTTGGCCATTGGGGAGTGCCATGCTCAGTTTTGTTAATTTGGTATTCGTTATCTTCCATTCTGTTCCCATGAGATGTAAAGAAGGGGCAAGCTCCGTCCGGGCAGAGATTCGCATTGCCCGGATAAGTCATCTTAGAACAGGCTGCCAAGTCCCTGAACACCGTTAACGACTGGGCTAGTTTTTATGCCGGGCCCCCAGCCAGGCTGACTCTCGACACGTTTCCTATGACACTCTTAGTCCGGCCCGGTGTGAGGTGAGTGTGGGGGTTGGGAAGTGTGTGAGCTACTTAAAAGAGGCGGCAACACAAGCGTATCGTCAGTGTTGCAGCGCCGCGAACACTCGCTGGCTGTCCGGGACAGCTTATTTTCAGTACTCTCCCTCAGAGTCAACTGAGTTGAATTTCCTTGGGATGCCCGCTTATTCGCAGCTGACCTACCCAGTAGGCCGTTCGCTATCCGTAACCTGCGACCGTTCAGTGGCCTCAGCTAAGCCCTCTCTAAGCAACCCCAAAGCTCAATGTGTACCAGATACTTCTGTTGTTAATTGTGGTTTTAAATTGCATTGTAAAGTTTTTGGTCAGCGAGCTATGACAGTTTGTTCCCCTTATTTTTGGAGTTGTTTGAACTACATTGTAATTCGAAAGTGATTCATATTTTTTAAATATATATATATTAATTAATTGATCGGTATTGGTTGTATTCAGTTATCGGACAAATGTATTCTGTTTTGAAGTTATTGTATTTTCTAAATAAATAACAGGTTGAAGTTCTTTATTTGCCGGTCATATAGTATCGATATCGGACGTTAAATCAATTTTCTAAGTACTTGGGATCATTTCTGGTAGAAGTATAATATTGTTACCAGAACTGTATGTTATTGGAACATAAATTGGAATGTCTATATTTATTGTTGTAACGAACCGTTTCTTTCCGTTCTGATCAGCAGGGGCTGGCTCAGCGGCCGACGAAACTCGTTGCAAAAAATTTTCCATATGTTGCCTCGCAGACAACAACAAAATGCACAGATTGGTTTTGGGGAAATATATAATCACTCTTTATTGGTATCTTACGGTTAAGGATCTTACGCGCTAATCTTATAATAGGCTACCTGCTGGGCCAAACCGCTGGCCTTCCGCTGGCGACTTTGGCTTTGCACTACCACCGCTTGGTTCCTCGGCAGCGTGGCTCCGCGTGCTATTTGGCTGGGGGTTCTGACGTGACAAACCGCCTCGTCCGCCACTCACAGCTCCCACACACTCTGGGCTCACCCTTTTGCTTTACTCACCTAAGCGGTGAGTAGTATTCTACGTGCCACTCGTCTTTATACTTTAGCTCCTTGCTGAAGTGCTGTAAGCAGTAGAGCGTAGAGCACACTTATGAATGTGTGTGATGTATGCACTGAGAGCGCGATTTAGATGAGCGCGACAATACATAATTTTGAGAGTTGTAGGAGACGATGTACGGAAAGAATATATGAAACTATCCTAAGAACTATTAAAGGCTGCTGCTCGAACAAGGATCCTCAAGAATGAAGGAAGTATGTATGTAAGTAAAAACTGCTGCTGATGAAATTAATGACTGTTTGAAAACATTTGTGGCACTCTGTGAACATTTTATGATAGATTTTGTTGTTGATAACTTTTTGTCTGAAAAATTGTTTTCTGAAAAATTGCAATTTGTATAAGTATATTTGTTTTTTTTTGAAAATATTTTTTAAAACCAACCATTTCAGTTCAGCAAGGTAACGTTCAAATCAAAGGAACAATGATGCGACAACTGCAAATAAAGGTCGTGAAATACAAAATCTAAAAAAGGTGTTGCGTATTATAATGAACGACCGTTGTCGCCATTGTCAGGCATATAAATTTAAAGGTGAAGCAGTTGGGATGTGCTGTGCGAATGGTATTGAATTGGGAGCCCACCACAGCCATTGAGCACATTTCTTAATGGATTGACACCTGAGTCTAATCATTTTTGAACAATATACGAAAGTATACACAAATATCATAAGAGACATCTTCATGCCAACACTTAAGGTAATTAAATAGTTTTGTTTATGCGAATATAACGTTCTATCGTATATTTTACTAGAAAGCCCGCGCGCAGCGCTGCTTACGCTATTCCATTAGTAATTTATCGAAATTAAACAATTATAATTTTGTTGTTAAAACATATTTTATTTACTGCAATGCTTTGTGATAAACAATATTTTTGTTTTGCCGTCGGTACAATGAATAATTAAGGCTGAAGGTTTGCCTACTCGTGAGCACGCTACTTACAGTTGACCATGTGAAAATAACGGATGCTCCATATTTAAACCACAAATTTGCAACGACTGTCCTTTTGATTTATTAATAGTCATAGCAAAAGCAAGACGAATTGAAGTCGTTGAAAATCAAATGGCATGTCAGTCGGAATCATCGGAATTCTCGGAATTAAAACGTGCTCACCTCAAAACTTTCCAGTCAAAATAGTTGCTTCAAGAAAATTAGTCATAAGTTTTTCACAGCAAGTCTTGTACCATTGCAAAGTCGTGGTGTATTAAGATTCCGCAGCATAATTATGGTGGCTCCAACATTTACTTGTAAAGAGTATGGCGGCAATCCAGGTAAATCAATGAATTTTGAAATTCGACTGGATAATTTACAAACACAATCTTGATTGATAATTGTATAAATCGACGCAACCATTCTCCTGGGATGGAATTCAAAATAGATGCGTTGATCTCATTGACATCTTTATATGTTCCGGCCAAAATTGCTATTTCCCTCAACCAGTCATGGTTTTTATAATTGTGTACTAAATTTGGAAACACACTCCGAATCAAGTATTCCTTCGATGACATAAAAGTGCAAAAATTATTTGGAAGCGTTATAAAACCAGAATTCTCAGCGGGATGTATTCCATTACCAATGTCGAACAGTTTTTCTGGAAAACAAATCTGCTGAATCTTCGTTTTGCAATTGAACACGTATATTTGTAGTCAATCAAGTCTTTTTTACAGAGTGGCATAAATTAGATGTTTTCAAACACGCATTAATTTTATCAGCAGCAGTTCCTTGTTTGACTACAGGCAATGTTTGTCTGAAATCACCTGCTAACAATACCAATGCACCACCAAACAATCGATTATCTCCACGAATATCTTTCAACGTACTATGAAGTTGTGACGCCCAGCGCCACCACACGAAAACGCCGGCGCCACAAGGGTTAATATTATTTACATATATATACATATAGAATCAAAACAGATATCAATAACATAGTTAAAAAGACAAAAGAACATGAAGCTCCTACATTTACATATATATATATAATCAAGCCTAGAACCTAAGGTCAAAAGACAAGACATGAAGTTCCTTATTTCTTATTATTCCTTATTATATTAATAAATACCAATATGTAACAATACCAAGAAATATCGATAACCTACGACGTTCAAAACCCAGTGTGACCCACGATCACCAACAAAGGGTCACACTAACAGCTGGACAAAACGCGTTATGGCAAACCTAGAACGCGTTAGTCCCATATAAAACCACCAACAGCTGATCTCCAGCAATAAAAGGAGGAGCGGCAGATCGAATCGGGGCAGTCAACTCGGAAAGCCCTGGCGTAACAACCAGCAATTTTTGACAGCGGGACTTGGGATCTAGGTAACATTTACCTCTCCACTCGTTCTGCTGAATACTTTTCCTTCCTCAAGAGCGTGTTTAAACCTCTGAATCCTCTCCAGAGTGTGTCCAAACCTCTGAATCCTCTCAGGGGGTGTGTTCAAACCTCTGAATCGAGGTGTGTTTAAACCTCCGCACCCAAATTTCTTTCTCAGGTGTGTTCAAACCTCCGCAACAATCTTCTCTCGGGTGTGTTCAAACCTCCGCAACAATCTTCTCTCTCGGGTGTGTTCAAACCTCTGCACCAATCTTCTCCTCCCGGGTGTGTTTAAACCTCCGCACCCAAACTTCTCTCTCGGAGTGTGTTCAAACCTCCGCAACAATCTTGTGTCACGGAGTGTGTTTAAACCTCCGCACCAAACTTCGACTCGGGTGTGTTCAAACCTCCGCATCCCTGATCTCACCCGAACCACCAGGGTACCACCCGCGACGACTACCTACCGCAGCACGTCACCAAACAGCCACGTGCGGCCGAGTAGCCAATTCTGAGGGAGGACCCCGAAGGAAGACGAAGTGATCCGGATCCCACCTATAAACAGACTCTGTACTAAGAAGAACAATAAAACAATCCCTTGTTACTGTAAACACGCTAGTAGCCTATTTTTCTTGAACAATGGAATCTCTTTCCAGCTACCACAGCCAGAAATCCTACAAATTTCTGTGAACCCGGCACCCGGCGAGCATACCCCCCGGCCGAAGCGACGTCGCAGTGGCGCTCGAGCAGGTTGTGGTAGTATAAAGTAAAAAGATCCCTAAGATGGTCAAGATGGCACGGCAGTGGATTACACAAGCAACAAAGGCGGAACTGAATAGCTACTGTGAAGAGTTTGGAACAGAAAAATCGGAAGGCACGGAACTAGCAAGGAAAGCACTGATCCTATTCGCAGACAGAACGGATCACTCCAGAGCAATACTGGACAGACTGCAACAGCTAGAGAACACCAAAAGCAACATCACCGAAATCAACGCTAGCCAAACCACAAATGGAAGATCAACAAGCGGAACCAAAAACTGGAAAGGAATAAAGAAATAAAGAAAGGATCACCCGAAGCAGTAGCCATGATAGACAAGATCCGCAAATGGGACCTAACATTTTCAGGATGTTGAAATATATTCAGAAGAAGTACATGCATAAGATGACGTAATAATTTGTTCTTTTCTGCACAGACAAAACCAAACACACCAATACATACATGATCATATACACCCAGTGGCAATTGGAGGCGACTTCAACGCATGGGCTGAGGGTGGGGAAGCGTTTCGACAAATGCAAGAGCAGGGCGGTGCTGGAGACTTTCGCCCCATTGGACATCGCTCTTCTTAACCAGGGAAGGGAGCACACCTTCTCTAGAGCAGGAGTCGGTTCAGTAGTTGATCTCACCCTGGTCAGCAGCTCGCTCTACAATATAACTAGCTGGAGCATCAGCAGCGCCTACACGGCGAGCGATCATGTGGCAATCATATGCCATATCGGACAGCGGAGAGGTAGCACAGTACCGGCAGAGCCCAGATGGAAATGCTACCGCGCCGACAGCATGAACACGGCGCTGTTCGCAGAGCTGGCGGCGAACCTTACGGCAGGTGGAAATGCGGAATGTATGGCAAACCACGTCATGGAGGGCCTGGAGTCAGCATGCGACGCCTCTATGGCCAAGAGGAGGCAATATGGTCGCCACCACCGACCCGTGTTCTGGTGGAACGAGAGGATTGCCCAGCTACGCAGGAATGCAACCATGCACGTCGACGTTGCCAGCGATCACGCGGAAACCCTTTAGGCGGTCAACTGCAGGTGGCTTTTTAGGGACTGCAGACGCGCGCTCAAGACGGCCATAAAGGAGAGCAAGCGCAAGTGCTTCCTGGCGCTCTGCGACACTGCTGAGCACGACCCCTGGGGAAGGGCATACCGGTTAGTGGCCGACAAACTGGGTGGCAAAAGCAGACACCCCCATCGGACCCGGACCTAGTCAGATCCATTGTCGAGGAGCTCTTTCCGCGCATGGCGGACCACATAGAGGAGACCCCCAGCCCACAGGAACCTTCAAACCAGCCCGCCTTTGAGGAAGTGACGCTGGAGGAGGTGAGAATTGCAGCCAGGAGCATAAACCCGAACAAGGCACCAGGGCCTGACTCAATTCCAAATAGAGCCCTGATTCTCGCCCCTCTCCTTGCGCCCAGAAAATGTTCGCTGCGCTGCTGAACCAGTGCCTTCGAGAAGGAGTCTTTCCTGAGAGGTGGAAGAAGCAGAAACTTGTGCTTATTCCCAAGCCGGGCAAACCGCCAGGGCCAGCGTCGTCCTACAGGCCAATCTGACACAGCAGGAAAGCTGCTCGAGAGGGTGTTGTGCTCCCGCTTAACACGAGCCATTACGGAGGCGGGCGATCTCTCACCGCACCAGTATGGATTCCGCAAAAGCCAAATCGACCATCGACGCCATAAACCGAGTGGTGGACATAGCTTCCTCCGCAATCGCCGGCACGCGGTGGAAAGGGGAGGGAAGGAGTACTGCCTGATGGTAACGCTTGACATCAGAAATGCGTTCAACACAGCAAGGTGGAGCTGCATTCTGAGGGCCCCTCGAGAGCTTCAATACCCCATCTTATCTGCTACGGATGGTGCGTAGCTACTTTGAAGGGAGGCTGCTACTGTACGACACGCAGACCGGTACAGAGCAATACGAGGTGACTGGTGGCGTCCCCCAGGGTTCGGTGCTGGGCCCCTCTACTCTGGAATGTGATGTACGACGGCATCTTGCGTCTCAGGCTCCCCGAGGAGTGCACGTGGTGGGCTTCGCAGACGACGTGGCCATACTGGTGGTTGCGAAAGAGCTGACCCTGGCAGAGTCGACCTGCAACCAGACGATCTCGCTCATCCAGCAGTGGCTGGAACAAGTCGGACTTGAGCTCGCGCCTCAAAAGACCGAGGCAGTGCTGGTGTCCAGCCGCAAGAAGGTGGAGACGGCCTGCATCAGGGTCGCAGACACCACAGTGACGTCCAAGAGAGCGGAGAAAATATCTGGGGGTCATGATCGACACACGGCTCTGTTTCCTAGAGCACCTAGCCTACACGAGTGCGAAGGCAGCGTCCAGTAATGCGGCACTGACAAGACTAATGCTGAACACCCGTGGACCAAAACACTGGCGGAGACTCCTTTTAACTAGCGTGACGAGATCGGTGATGCTCTATGCGGCACCGGTCTGGTCCAGCGCCCTCAAAACGGCGAGCTACGCCCGAGGATTGGTATCCACGCACCGCCTCTCCTCGCTACGGATCATCTGCGCTTTTAGAACGGTCTCCGACGAGGCAGCCCACGTGATCGCTGGAGTGGCTCCCATCGAGCTGCTGGCGGACGAGCGGGCTACGTACTACAGGGAGACTCACGGCAGAGGCATCACCGACGCGGAGAAGAGATATGTGCGCACGGCATGCAAGCAGCAGAGCCTGTCCAAGTGGCAACATCGCTGGGATACGTCCACCAAGGGACGGTGGACTCACCAGCTCATCCCGGCCATCGAGCAGTGGGTGGAACGAAGGCACGGGCAAGTCAATTTCCACCTGGCGCAGCTCCTCAGCGGCCATTGTTGCTTTCGGAAATACTTGCATCGTTTTGGGCACGAACAGTCTGCGGAGTGTTCATGGTGCGGGCGAGGAGTTGAGGAGGATGCCGAGCATGTAATTTTCTCGTGCGGCAGATTTGCCGAAACTAGAAGCATTCTTGGAGTCGCCCTGGGTGGTGCCATTACCGCTCAGAACCTGGTGCCGCTGATGCTCCAGTCTCCGGAGCACTGGGAAGCGGCCAGCAACTTCGCGGCGTCTGTCATGATTGAAAACTGCGCGCTGTTGAGCGCGAGAGAAGGGGAGCGGATAGCCTAGGCGAGGACCCAGCATGTGCGAAGCAATGCTTCACGGCCGTACCGCACATGAACGACTCGCCAAGCCAGATCCAGTATTAACTCTGTACATACATACTATTAAGATAATAAATGAATTAAAAAAAAAAAAAAAAAAAAATACATGATCATATAAGAATTCAGCAAAGTATATGTGATGTGCTGAATGTAAGTACACTCACACTTGGACAGCGTAATGAAGCGTCTCTTCACTCTTTCTTTGAATGTTCACGTGACAAGTCGAGCAAACGAAAATAAGCAAATAATAAAGAATAAATTAATTCCTAAAACAAAACTTATAAGTGGTTATTAATATAAAACAAAAATCAAAACACAAGGAAAGATATAAGAGAGAATTAACTGAAACATTCTTCAGTTAAATCCAAGTGGGCTGTGTAAAACTAAAAACGCCAAATTGACGCCAAGCTGACGCCAAGTTGCAGCGTGCAGTTTTGTGCGTGTATTTTTTTCAATACAGGAAAAAGTCAAGTGTTGGAGTTTATAAGCCGAATGGAGGAATTAGCAGAAACATACGGGATAGAACTGGATCACCTGGTATTTGCGATGCCGATCATCTTGGAGGAAAGCGCACTAGACTGGTGGCATACGAAGCCAGCGCCGATCAACGCATGGGAAGAAGCAAAAAGGACGGATTGAAGGAAAATTTCTTATCTCCGCGACACCGGGAGGAGTTAACAAAACAGGTCACAGACCGCAAGCAGGCCGAAACGGAAACGGTGAGGGACTACGTTCAAGACCTCCGGAAACTAATGAGGTTCGGGACATACTCAAAACAACAGAAACTGGAAATCTCGTATAAAAACTGCAGACTGCCAATTAAACTATACGTAAAGAGACGAGAATTTGAAACACTAGCAGAGTTTATTGGCACAGCAGAGGAGTTCGAGAAGCTGGAAACAGAAGCAGGTCTCGCAAAGACGAACCAACAATGAAACAACCAACCAATCCATCAAACAACATGGCAGCGAACGCCAAACAGACAGAACAAATGCCACAGATGTGGACAACAGCATGCAACAGGAACCGATACTGTACTGCTGGACATGCAACAAGCAAGGAGTGCATACTATAGACTGCTGCAGAAAGCCGCAGGGGAAATGGACAGGGTCCGGAACAAACCCGCGAAGCTTTCGAGACCCAGAACAACACAAGCGGAACACAACCCAACTAAAATACGAGGACAATCAACTCCTAGGGTGGGCCAGAGTCGGAAAACAAATGGTGGAAGTAATCATCGACACAGGAGCCACGAGATGCATGGTCAACGAACACACGGCCAAGAGACTGCAACTAGAAGGAGTAGAAAAACAGAATCAAGACTAATACTACTAGCAGATGGCAGCACACGGCGAACAACAAAAAGTTTCGAAACAAAAGTGGAGCTGGGAGGACGTGAAACCAAGCAGTCATTCCTAATCATGACCGGAATCCCAGATACCCCGATATTAGGGATGGATTTTCTGAGAGACGCAGGAACAAAAATAACATGTGGAGAAGCCACAGTAATGATCAGCGAGATGGCACCCACGAACTTAAAAGGGGAAAAGGCAGGAACAATACAGCCAGAGTCGATCGACGAGGACATAGAAGAATGGATCACAAAAGAAATACAGAAATTCGAGATAATACAAGGACAACATGAACAAATTCGACAAATCAGTAAAAAAATTCAAGGAGAGAATGGCTGCCAAACAGGCCGAAGGGAAACGGACGAAAATACTGGAGGATGAGAACTACAACAAAATGAAATTCTCAAAGACGAAAGTCGTGGCCCCGCCGAGGAAACGCCAAAACACCGAAGAGAAGCCATCAACATCACGCGAAGCGGCACTACGGGAGGAGACGTACGAAAGAGTACAAGGAAAGAAACGCATCAGCTGGGCCGATCAAAAGACAACGACACCAGCCAAACCAACGCCAAGACAAACACCACCAGAAACGCCAGCGCGGCCGACGCCAACCTCAAAATTAGTCGCCGGCTGGGCGAAGTTGGTCGAGGATGAGGAGAGGGACGCCGATATATTAGAGTTGGAGCACGAGCGGCTACCTGTGTCCGAAGGGCGGCCGACACCAGAACCCAAATGGCGGCACGAGACGACCGAAAGCAGCATACCGGAAAATTGGAAAATATCAAAGGGCAACAGACTGGAGGCCAAACACATGGAACTAGTAAAGAAGAGGAGTGCCGATTGTCCGGCACACGAGCAGCGGCGGTTTAAAATAAAAAACCAACAAGAAAAAAGCGTGCTGGATAAAGATCGGGAGAGCAGGGGACGTGAACGTCGGCACTTGGTTCGCCACAAAACAACAAAGACGCCAACCAATGAAAGGAGGGGGGAGTGTGACGCCCAGCGCCACCACACGAAACGCTGGCGCCACAAGAGTTAATATTATTTACATATATATACATATAGAATCAAAACAGATATCAATAACATAGTTAAAAAGAAAAGACAAAAGAACATGAAGTTCCTACATTTACATATATATATAAATCAAGCCTAGAACCTAAGATCAAAAGACACGACATGAAGTTCCTTATTTCTTATTATTCCCATTATATTAATAAATACCAATATATAACAATACCAAGAAATATCGATAACCTACGACGTTCAAATTTAAACAAAACGCGCGCGAGCTACCGCACACACTGCTGCGGTCACACCGCCGCCCCCCAAACCTCAGCGACACAGTTGAATTAACCCATTCACTGTATACAAAAAAAACGCTGAGTTTGGACACCAGCGGAAGCGGAGCCAACCGCTTATCCAGCGGATCGTCAACTACGCGAGATCTGCCGATTAAGCAGATTCTCATTCTCATTCCATTCCATTTCATTTCTGATTGTATTCAATTTATTCCATAAGTCGCTTCTTAGCTTGTGAAACAATAAACCATCATTATAATTCTGACCAGAAAGAACGAAGGTTGTTGATTATTAAACGGGAAATCACCAAGGGACCAGGAGATACATAGCTACTACATCTGGATTCATTGGACTCACAGTACATCTAAGTACTATAATTGATTCACTGGACAAACAGTACACCCAAGTACTGTAACTTATCGGACTCACAGTACATCTGAGTACTATAACTGGATTTACTGGACACACAGTACACCCAAGTACTGTAATTGGCGCAGCCGGCATCGGACCTGGAAATTCTAAAATGCTCCGACTCCTCATCATAATATATCTGTAAGACAGGTGAGTGAACGAATGGTGGCTAAATGAGGGAAATAGAAGAAGAGGAGTGACGAATAACGAAGAAAAAACAACAACAAACAAGTTAATAATAAAAAAATATATATATAAAATATATATTTGCAAACAAAAAATACAATGAAAAAAAAAACAGAAAAAAAAAAAACTAAATAAATTAAACACAAATAATAATAATGCATATTTTTAATATGAACCAATCCGTGAAAGTCTACAAGTGCTAGGGTTTTGCCCAAGTTGCGACCGAATATGTGCACATCGACCTCCGATAAGGCACCGGGCTCGCATTCTTGACAAAATGCAGAAAATTCAACGCTGATACATATATTGAAAAAAAAAAAGATACAACTTAAGACATAAATCCACTACTCGCAGACATACAAGAATGGTGCAATTACTCTGGAGCCAGCCTCTCTATACCAAAAATCAAGACATTTATATATTTGTCGAAAAGAAAAAAATGCAACTTTAGAATGCTTAGCAGTTTGAACCTAAAAAATGAAACAACTTTAAAAATATTAGGTATTACTATAACGAATAAATATAAATGGGACGCACACCTAGTAGAACAACTAGTAATACAAATAGCTAAAAGGCTAAATATTATAAAATGTCTCTGCAGCACTAGTTTCAACTGTCACATTAAAACCATCTTAGATGTAATTAACTCAATTATCATGTACAAAATTGACTTTGGGTTATTCCTATAAGGAAGAGCACCCAAATCAAAAATTAACAAAATTAAAACCATATACCACTCAGCTGTTAGAATGGCACTCGGTGCCTTTCGCTCCTCGCCAATCAACAATTTACTATACGAATCCAATATAAAGCCAATAGAACACAGAACCAAACACGCCACATTAAAAAACTTTAAAATCGTATCCACCGCAAAAAAAACTCCATTAGAACAAGTCATTAAAAAATTTCAAAAAGCGAAAAGAATACCAAAACTGTTATCAACAATTAAGAATACTATTGACCAGTGCAATACGATATCACTTTTATCCGTCCCCATAATAAATAAAAAAAAAACCACTCCAACGTTGGCTTTTAACTTCTCTAACATAAATAAAACCCTTCACATCTCATTAAAGCCCAACACATCTCCGATAGTATACTATCAAAAATTCCTAGAAATGAAAGATTCTCTCAAACAACATATGTACGTTTCTATACACAGACGGCTCTAAATCCGATAGCGGAGTAGCATTTAGTGTAACTTCCACACAACACATCATAACCCAGCAAATGCTCCCACCTTATTCCTATATTTTCACTGCTGAAATATCAGCAATTCTCTACGCATGTAGATATGCGGAAAAACAAAAAGGGAAAATTCGCCATATGCTCCGACTCACTAGCAGCTCTTACAGCACTAGAAAACCCTAACAACCATAGTTACTACACACTAGAAATTAGAAAAATTATATCAAAATACAAACACAAATTTACGCTGATATGGGTCCCTGGACACTGCGGCATTATTGGAAACGAGCTTGCAGACCAAGCTGCTAAGCAAGCACTTACATTGCCATTAATATTAGAAAAAAACCGCAACATACCAGATACGCTTAAATACATTAGTAAATACATGAAAACCCAATACGAGCTATTTTGGAACAACACATCTTCACACTACAAGCTCATCAACCCAAGAAAGCAAAACAATATCGAAACTTTAAACCCAACAATCTCCCGATTGGACATCATAAAATTTATGAGACTTCGAATCGGACACACTAAACTGACACACAGCCACCTATTTTGACAAAACACCTCATCCCACATGCCAACCATGCAATCAAAACCTTTCCCTACACCACATATTCCTAGAATGCCCCCTTTACACAGAACATAGACAAAAGCTCCTCCAAAAAACCCTAGAAGAAATAGTAGATCCCAAAAATATAGTTACAACAATTCAATTTCTGAAATCCATAAAACTTTACAATAGCATATAAATTTAATCTTACTTTTAAGTAACTAGAATTAATAGAATTACTCATATATATATAGACTTGTTATCATACATATTAACTATTTGTACTATAAATTCCATTGTTAAACCAATATTGTTACTTATTACAACATAAGATTTAAGCAGAAGGCCATTGCAGCTATTGCTTAACACAAACCTAAAATTGCCCGCACTTTGTAATAGCCGGTAATTTCTTTATAATAATAATAATAATAATGAATATACAAGTGTACAATTGCTAGTGTTTGCCCAGGTTACCCAGGTGTCATGAGCCCGACACACATAGGCCGGTTTCGGCCCGTTGTGTTACCATCGATTCATTTGCCCTTTCCTGCTGTGAGAGACATCCTGTCAATTATCCCATCCGGCTGCGCTAATAAAATTCGCCATCTTTCTGGGACACATATTGGACATCAGTGTTATGTCTGTGAAAAAAGGGCGAGCCCAAGTGTTGTAGCCTTCTTCTACTGAGAGCCGGGCAGGAGCAGAACAGGTGCTCCACTGTCTCCTCCTCTTCCTCACCTCTACAGTTGCGGCAGTAATCATTATATGGGGCTCCCATCCTTCTGGCATGGGTTCCTATTAGCCAGTGTCCCGTGAGGGATCGAATGACCGTGCTGCACCTTTTTTCTGCTGAGCTTACAGAGCTCGGTGGTGCGCTTCTTGTTTATTGTGGGCCACGTTTGTCGCGTGATGCGACATTGTGGTGTGTTTTGCCACCAACTGTCGTCTAGTCGCATGAATTGCTCTTTTTATGATGAGCTTGCAGGTGGCCATAGGCATACATGTATCCTCTTTGTCGTGGAGAAAGGAGGTGGTAGTGCCAGCTCTGGCCAGTTCATCTGCTATGCAGTTACCTTCAATGTCCTGGTGACCCGGGACCCATATCAGGCTAATAGCAAACTGCCATCTCGTGAAGAGATTTGCGGCATTTTGCTACGGTGGCCGAGTTCAATGTAATCGCATTTAGTGATTTGATCGCAGCTTGGCTATCACTGTAGATGTTTATATGGGTTGCCGAAAAGGCAATTGATTGGATGCAAATCAGAGCTTCCCAGATCGCTGTGACTTCCGCTTGGAAGACACTGCAGTGATCCGGGAGCCTGAAGGAGTGCCTTATTTTTAGTTGCTCGAAGTAGATACCTCCTCCTACTTTGTTGTCCATTTTGGAGCCATCCGTGAAGATTTGAATGGCTCCACCAGGACCCGGGGTTCCCTCAAGCCAGCTATCACGTTGAGGGATATTTATTTCAAATGGAGTTTCAGTATGCTCCCTCGGAATGCAGTAGTCCGTTTTGTTGGGACGTTGTTGTTGTCGTTCAGAATGGATGAGTGTCCCATATTTTGCGGTACCCATTGGTCGGAGTCTCTAAGACGAATCGCTGCCATGAGTGCCTGAGCCTAACCAGCGAGGTCAGGACTCTGGAGGCACAGGACAGCGTTTAGAGCATCATTCGGAGTGGTGCGAAGTGCTCCACTGATGCAGAGTGCGGCAGTTCTTTGTACCTTGCCGAGCATTTTGGTAATGGACTTTTTGATAGGGCCGGCCACCACACCGTGACTCCGTAGAGTAGTATTGGTCTAACTATTGCTAGATATATCCATTGGACTATACTTGGGTTAATGCCCCACCTTAGACCAATGGCTTTCTTTGCAGGTGTAGAGAGCTATCGTAGCCTTCTTCACTCTTTCTTTGATGTTTAGGTTCCAGTTGAGCTTACTATCAATTACCAACCCCAGGTAACTAGCACTATCGGTGAAGGATAGCCTGCATTCGTTAAGCATTGAGGGTTAAGGGGAATCTTGTATTTACGAGAAAATAATACAAGTTCCGATTTTGAGGGATTTACTCCCAGACCGCGAGATTTTGTCCAGTCTGACAGTTTCGCGAGTTTTGCAGACATTAGGTCGCAGAGTGTTTGAGGGAATTTTCCCGAGAATATTATGGCAACGTCATCCGCGTATGCCACTACTTTACAGACCCCCATCCAGGTCACACAGAATCTTGTTGACTGCTATGTTCCATAGAAGGGGAGACAGAACCCACCTTGCGGTGTGCCTCTGTTGACATACCTTGACTGAGTGGACGACCCCTATCGACGACGTCACCGTCCTGCATATTAGCAATTGATCGATAAGCGTCGCCAAGTGATCGTCCACCCCCTAGGCTCGTCAAACCTTCCGTGATGGCTCTTGGTATGACATTATTGAAGGCTCCCTCGATATCGAGAAAATGCAATTAGGGAAAATTCCTTTGAATAAAGGGATTTTTCCACCGAAGTGATTACCTCGTGAAGTGCCGTTTCTGTGGATTTACCTTTCCTGTAGGCATGTTGTGCGTCTGACAGCATCTTTGGATTTATCGTAGTCCTTAGATGTAGCCCGACTAGTCTCTCAAATGTCTTGAGGAGAAAGGACGACAGACTGATTGGTCTAAAGTCCTTTGCGGTGGAGAGCGAGGCTTTTCCCTTTTTGGAAATAAAGACAATCTTTGCCTTAAGCCATGCGTCAGGAATTTTCCCTACTATGAGTATCTTGGAAAATATACTTTGAAGCCAGTTGGTTGCCATGTTTCCTGCCTTTTTGTAGTTGGGCTGGGATAATCATGTCAGGTCCTGGTGATTTAAACGGGTTGAAGCTGTTTGCTGCCCAGCTGATGTTCCGTTTCGAGAGGATGTGTGGCATCGAGGTGACCGAGCCCACTATAGCTGAATGGGTCGGCTCAATGGTTGTACATCCGGGGAAGTGAGTGTCTAGTAAGATGTGTAGGGACTCCTTACTGGAGCTAGTCCACGTACCATCGTTACGTTTGAGGTATCCCACTGAGGTGGTAGTTTTTGAGAGGATCTTACGAAGCCTTGCTGCCTCCGATGTTTCCTCTATTTCTGTGCAAAATTTTGCCACGAGGCTCTTTTGCCTTTCTTTTTTTTTTTTGTAGTGGGCTGGACTGTGCTTGTAGTCTTCCCAGTGTACCTCCTCGTTGGCGCTTTTGGCTCTGTTGAAGAGAGCCCTGCTACTCTTACGTAGGATATCTATTTGTTTTGACCACCATGGGGGTTTCTTTTTTCCCCTCGGTTTTGGTGCGGGGCATGCTGCCTTGAATGACTTGTTGCATGCTTCCGTGAATGTGTCCACTAGACGATTTAAGTCATCTTGAGTGTCCGGGCACCGTGGTGCTATCCCAGTTGGCTTTCCTGGGATTGATGAAATCAATTCGTTTTGGGCACTCGAGCCTCATGATTGTCTCAATGTACCTGTGGTCAAAGAAGGAATGGTCCTCTAGGACTTTCCAGCTCTCGATTAAGTCTGACATTGCGTGAGACACTAGAGTGAGGTCAATGACCTCCTGTCGGTTCTTTAAATGAATGTGGGGTCGTTACCCCGATTAAAAATTACCATATTAGAGTCAAGGATAAAGCTAAATAGTGACTCACCCCTCGCATTAGTCGCATCGCAGCCTATTAAAAGGCCTATGTCCGAACTTTCGCTTTCGCTGGTTAGCACGCGTATAAGTTCTCCTGGAGGATCGCTTTCCTCGTGCGCCATGTAGGACGGCACCAACCTTAGCTGTGTTCCTTGCAGCTCTAGGCTAACTGCCGTGTTGTCGCCGTTGCTATAGTTATGGAGCAGAAAGATGTTAAGGTGCTTTCTAGCAAGAATACAGGTGCGAATTTTACCTTCGTTTTGAGCAGCGATTAGCTTGTACTCCTTCGTCGCTAATCCACAGACCTTGTCACCAACTACCCAAGGCTCCTGGATTAGGACTACATCAGCTCCGCTCTCATCCAAGCGGAGTATTAGGGCAGCTGCTGCTGCTTTACAGTGGTGAAGATTGATTTGCAGTACCCGAAGGGACATCGTCAGATTTCTCCACCACTGTAATGTCGGCGTCAGTGTCGTCGACGATATCGTCGTCCTCCCGACACATGGCCTCAAAATCCTGCATAAGCATGGTATAAGAGGAGTAGCCGTCCAGCTCCGGCTCCAGCTCGCAGTCGGGTGCTTCGATCTCCGAGGCAGCTTCCTGCTCGACTGGGTTGTCGACAGGACGCGCCTCGGCCGCTGCATCCGACTTGTACACCTTTATGGTGACTGAGCTGAAGCCGAAGTTCAGCTCTCCTCTAGCTGACTATATCGGGGCCAGCGACTCCTTATTGAGGACGACCACCGCTTGGTTCGTGGGGCCTGTCGTCCTTTCTACCTTCACTACCTTCCAGTCCGAGGACGGAAGGAGTGGGTTGCATCGCTGCAACATCTTGAGGATGTCTCCTTGAAGGAGGAGACTCTTGCCCTGGGTCTACTGGGCACCTCACTCCAGTCTACAGCGACCAGCTTCGCCCCTGGGTAGACCTCTCCGACTTGTGCTACCGCTGCTTTATAGAGCTGGACGGATCGCGCGTCTTCGCAGGTGATGATCTTAATGGTGCCCTGATACCAACCCATGTCTTTGCAGACTGGTGGGGGCCGGGCTCGGAATCCAGCAGCTCGAAGCAGCGGTCGGCCAGTGCCGCTTCCACCCACTTCCACTGGTTCCTGGGGATCCTCTCATCCGCACTGCCTTTGTCGAGGACGCCGATAAGCGTTCTCTCCTTGGCAATCTGCGCGAATGAAACATTCGGCAGCACTCTGGAGCGTTTCGGTGCGGGCCCCGGTGTCTCCTGCGAGCGCTGCCTCTTAGGTTGGGGGCCTCCTTCTTCGGCGCTTCCTTGCCGAAGTTGGGGAGCAACCTAGAAGCCCACTCAACCTTCTTGTGCCACTGGTCCGATGGGCTAGACGTCATCGTGGCGCTCTGCCTACGGAGGATGTTGCCAGCACTCCGTCTTTCGGCATAAGTATATTTTTGTGCTTGAGCACTGGTCGATGCGGACTTGACCCCTGCCACCTTACCAGCAGGCAGAGCAGTCGCAGGAATGCATTGCCGTTCTGCCAAGGTGTTGGTTTTGGGGGCCAATTCGCACCCACCCCTGAACTGGGATGGGACCCCATAGGGTTCGCCCCAGTGCTTGTCGCCAAGCAGCATTTGCCTGCTGTGTGGCGGGTTGGGCCAGGCCTTTGGGCCGCTGCCTTTCCCTGTGAGGGATTTCTCCCGGTTGACATTTGGGGAGTGCCAAGCTCAGTTTTGTGTGTTTTTTGTTTGTCATCTTCCATTCTGATCCCACGAGATGCAAAGAAGGGGAAAGGTCCGTCCGGGCAGAGATTCGCGTTGCCCGGATAAGGCATACTTAGAACAGGGGGCAGCCAAGTCCCTGAGCACACCGTTATCGACTGGGCTAGTTTTTAGTGTGAGCGTGAGTGTGTGCGTGTGAGAGATTCTGTAGCTACAATCATCCCCATAAATGACTTACGCTGCAGTCGGGCAAGGGGAAACACTGAACGGGCGCACGGCATTCCTGCTGCTGAAAATTCATTTCATCATTGTGGCTACAATAATGGTCCGATCTGAACCAAATTTGGGAATCTGGTAGATATGGTCATTTTCTACAATACTGCATTTTTCGTTTTTTCCTATCTTCAAAATTGTGGATTTTCGTCTTTGTGGAGGGCGGGAGTGGGCGTGGCAAAATTTTAAAATAAACTTGCACTGAAGCGATATCACAGGAGTCTAGGCAAAAATTTGGTTGTTCTAGCTCTTATAGTCTCTGAGATTGAGGCGCTCATTTATACGAAAAACCAAAATTACTCGATTTTGTGTGAGTGCGAAAGGGAGGGAGCGAAGTTTTTGCGTATGTTTTTGTCTATTGTGGCTATATTAATGATCCGATCCAATTCAGATTTGGGCCTCTGATAGATATGGTCTTCATCTATGATTCTGCATTTTTCGTTTTGTTATATTCAAAATTGTGGCCGCCACAGATGTGCGCCCTTTTGTGGGGCGGAAGTGGGCGGGGCGAAATTTTGAAACACTTTTCTAGGAGTGAGACAGTAGTATTGGTCTAACTATTGCTAGATATATCCATTGGACTATACTTGGGTTAATGCCCCACCTTAGACCAATGGCTTTCTTTGCAGGTGTAGAGAGCTATCGTAGCCTTCTTCACTCTTTCTTTGATGTTTAGGTTCCAGTTGAGCTTACTATCAATTACCAACCCCAGGTAACTAGCACTATCGGTGAAGGATAGCCTGCATTCGTTAAGCATTGATGGTTAAGGGGGAATCTTGTATTTACGAGAAAATAATACAAGTTCCGATTTTGAGGGATTTACTCCCAGACCGCGAGATTTTGTCCAGTCTGACAGTTTCGCGAGTTTTGCAGACATTAGGTCGCAGAGTGTTTGAGGGAATTTTCCCGAGAATATTATGGCAACGTCATCCGCGTATGCCACTACTTTACAGCCCCCATCCAGGTCACACAGAATCTTGTTGACTGCTATGTTCCATAGAAGGGGAGACAGAACCCACCTTGCGGTGTGCCTCTGTTGACATACCTTGACTGAGTGGACGACCCCATCGACGACGTCACCGTCCTGCATATTAGCAATTGATCGATAAGCGTCGCCAAGTGATCGTCCACCCCTAGGCTCGTCAAACCTTCCGTGATGGCTCTTGGTATGACATTATTGAAGGCTCCCTCGATATCGAGAAATGCAATTAGGGAAAATTCCTTTGAATAAAGGGATTTTTCCACCGAAGTGATTACCTCGTGAAGTGCCGTTTCTGTGGATTTACCTTTTACCTTTCGTAGTCCTTAGATGTAGCCCGACTAGTCTCTCAAATGTCTTGAGGAGAAAGGACGACAGACTGATTGGTCTGAAGTCCTTTGCGGTGGAGAGCGAGGCTTTTCCCCGCTTTGGAAATAAAGACAATCTTTGCCTTAAGCCATGCGTCAGGAATTTTCCCTTCTATGAGTATCTTGGAAAATATACTTTGAAGCCAGTTGGTTGCCATGTTTCCTGCCTTTTGTAGTTGGGCTGGGATAATCATGTCAGGTCCTGGTGATTTAAACGGGTTGAAGCTGTTTGCTGCCCAGCTGATGTTCCGTTTCGAGAGGATGTGTGGCATCGAGGTGACCGAGCCCACTATAGCTGAATGGGTCGGCTTAATGGTTGTACATCCGGGGAAGTGAGTGTCTAGTAAGATGTGTAGGGACTCCTCACTGGAGCTGAGTCCACGTACCATCGTTACGTTTGAGGTATCCCACTGAGGTGGTAGTTTTTGAGAGGATCTTACGAAGCCTTGCTGCCTCCGATGTTTCCTCTATTTCTGTGCAAAATTTTTGCCACGAGGCTCTTTTGCCTTTCTTTTTGTTTCTTTTTGTAGTGGGCTAGACTGTGCTTGTAGTCTTCCCAGTGTACCTCCTCGTTGGCGCTTTTGGCTCTGTTGAAGAGAGCCCCCTGCTCTTACGTAGGATATCTATTTGTTTTGACCACCATGGGGGGTTTTTTTTTCCCCTCGGTTTTGGTGCGGGGCATCATGCTGCCTTGAATGACTTGTTGCATGCTTCCGTGAATGTGTCCACTAGACGATTTAAGTCATCTTGAGTGTCCGGGCACCGTGGTGCTATCCCAGTTGGCTTTCCTGGGATTGATGAAATCAATTCGTTTTGGGCACTCGAGCCTCATGATTGTCTCAATGTACCTGTGGTCAAAGAAGGAATGGTCCTCTAGGACTTTCCAGCTCTCGATTAAGTCTGACATTGCGTGAGACACTAGAGTGAGGTCAATGACCTCCTGTCGGTTCTTTATAATGAATGTGGGGTCGTTACCCCGATTAAAAATTACCATATTAGAGTCAAGGATAAAGCTAAATAGTGACTCACCCCTCGCATTAGTCGCATCGCAACCTATTAAAAGGCCTATGTCCGAACTTTCGCTTTCGCTGGTTAGCACGCGTATAAGTTCTCCTGAGGATCGCTTTCCTCGTGCGCCATGTAGGACGGCACCAACCTTAGCTGTGTTCCTTGCAGCTCTAGGCTAACTGCCGTGTTGTCGCCGTTGCTATAGTTATGGAGCAGAAAGATGTTAAGGTGCTTTCTAGCAAGAATACAGGTGCGAATTTTACCTTCGTTTTGAGCAGCGATTAGCTTGTACTCCTTCGTCGCTAATCCACAGACCTTGTCACCAACTACCCAAGGCTCCTGGATTAGACTACATCAGCTCCGCTCTCATCCAAGCGGAGTATTAGGGCAGCTGCTGCTGCTTTACAGTGGTGAAGATTGATTTGCAGTACCCGAAGGGACATCGTCAGATTTCTCCACCACTTTAATGTCGGCGTCAGTGTCGTCGACGATATCGTCGTCCTCCCGACACATGGCCTCAAAATCCTGCATAAGCATGGTATAAGAGGAGTAGCCGTCCAGCTCCGGCTCCAGCTCGCAGTCGGGTGCTTCGATCTCCGAGGCAGCTTCCTGCTCGACTGGGTTGTCGACGACAGACGCGCCTCGGCCGCTGCATCCGACTTGTACACCTTTATGGTGACTGAGCTGAAGCCGAAGTTCAGCTCTCCTCTAGCTGCCTATATCGGGGCCAGCGACTCCTTATTGAGGACGACCACCGCTTGGTTCGTGGGGCCTGTCGTCCTTTCTACCTTCACTACCTTCCAGTCCGAGGACGGAAGGAGTGGGTTGCATCGCTGCAACATCTTGAGGATGTCTCCTTGAAGGAGGAGACTCTTGCCCTGGGTCTACTGGGCACCTCACTCCAGTCTACAGCGACCAGCTTCGCCCCTGGGTAGACCTCTCCGACTTGTGCTACCGCTGCTTTATAGAGCTGGACGGATCGCGCGTCTTCGCAGGTGATGATCTTAATGGTGCCCTGATACCAACCCATGTCTTTGCAGACTGGTGGGGCCGGGCTCGGAATCCAGCAGCTCGAAGCAGCGGTCGGCCAGTGCCGCTTCCACCCACTTCCACTGGTTCCTGGGGATCCTCTCATCCGCACTGCCTTTGTCGAGGACGCCGATAAGCGTTCTCTCCTTTGGCAATCTGCGCGAATGAAACATTCGGCAGCACTCTGGAGCGTTTCGGTGCGGGCCCCGGTGTCTCCTGCGAGCGCTGCCTCTTAGGTTGGGGGCCTCCCTTCTTCGGCGCCTCCTTGCCGAAGTTGGGGAGCAACCTAGAAGCCCACTCAACCTTCTTGTGCCACTGGTCCGATGGGCTAGACGTCATCGTGGCGCTCTGCCTACGGAGGATGCTGCCAGCACTCCGTCTTTCGGCATAAGTATATTTTTGTGCTTGAGCACTGGTCGATGGGGACTTGACCCCTGCCACCTTACCAGCAGGCAGAGCAGTCGCAGGAATGCATTGCCGTTCTGCCAAGGTGTTGGTTTTGGGGGCCAATTCGCCACCCACCCCTGAACTGGGATGGGACCCCATAGGGTTCGCCCCAGTGCTTGTCGCCAAGCAGCATTTGCCTGCTGTGTGGGCGGGTTGGGCCAGGCCTTTGGGCCGCTGCCTTCCCCTGTGAGGGATTTCTCCCGGTTGACATTTAGGAGTGCCAAGCTCAGTTTTGTTTGTTTTTTGTTTGTCATCTTCCATTCTGATCCCACGAGATGCAAAGAAGGGGAAAGGTCCGTCCGGGCAGAGATTCGCGTTGCCCGGATAAGGCATACTTAGAACAGGGGCAGCCAAGTCCCTGAGCACACCGTTATCGACTGGGCTAGTTTTTAGTGTGAGCGTGAGTGTGCGTGTGAGAGATTCTGTAGCTACAATCATCCCCATAAATGACTTACGCTGCAGTCGGGCAAGGGGAAACACTGAACGGGCGCACGGCATTCCCGCTGCTGAAAATTCATTTCATCATTGTGGCTACAATAATGGTCCGATCTGAACCAAATTTGGGAATCTGGTAGATATGGTCATTTTCTACAATACTGCATTTTTCGTTTTTCCTATCTTCAAAATTGTGGATTTTCGTCTTTGTGGAGGGCGGGAGTGGGCGTGGCGAAATTTTAAAATAAACTTGCACTGAAGCGATATCACAGGAGTCTAGGCAAAAATTTGGTTGTTCTAGCTCTTATAGTCTCTGAGATTGAGGCGTTCATTTATACGAAAACAAAAATTACTCGATTTTGTGTGAGTGCGAAAGGGAGGGAGCCAAGTTTTTGCGTATGTTTTTGTCTATTGTGGCTATATTAATGATCCGATCCAATTCAGATTTGGGCCTCTGATAGATATGGTCTTCATCTATGATTCTGCATTTTTCGTTTTTGTTATATTCAAAATTGTGGCCGCCACAGATGTGCGCCCTTTGTGGGGCGGAAGTGGGCGGGGCGAAATTTGGTTGCTCTAGCTCTTATAGCCATCGAGCAATGGGCGACAAACAAGACGGACGGACGGACGGACGGACAGACGGACAGACGGACGGACAGACAGGGCTATATCGACTCGGCTATTGATGCTGGTCAAGAATATATATACTTTATATGGTCGGAAATTACTCCCTTCTCTATGTTACACACATCCACTTTTACCACAAATACAATATACCCTTTTACTCTTCGAGTACGGGTATAAAAATGCATACATATACATTCTTTCTGTGGCCGAATATGTGCACATCAAACGATGATAAGGCAACGGGACCACAGACCGCAAAGAGTCGGAAAAATATAAATGTTTACAAAACTGAAACCGAAGCGAAAAAACTGCTGACGCAACACTTCGCGCGCAAATACAAACTCTGTCGGTACACTGAACAAAATCGGATTCAATAATTACGTCATACTTTTTTCTTCGTCACATATACTCTCCTCCTTCCTGTAGTAGCCACAAGTTCACTTACCTATGAAATATATATTACCAAAATTCTAAATATATCACTAATCCCATAATTATATACATAAATTACAGTTAACACAACACAGAGAAAGGATACCACAAAAACAAAACAAACACACAACAACCAATCTCTTTAACAAAAACATCTACGCAAGTTACTACGCACATACTAATAATAATAAATAATAATACACATTAAATTACAATTATCTATTACAATAACACCCTTATAACATAATTTAGACCACTAAATGTTAAAAAAAGTTAACGCGGCAGGTAGAAGATTAGGGCTTGAGAAGTGGAGCTAGCCTCCCAGACATAAGGGAACAAGAAGAGCAATACGACCAAGTAACGCAAAAACCTCAAACCCTCAAGCACCCACATGAACCATTTAGACTCCGGTAACGCTTCCGGGCTCCATCAGCCCCACGGTTAGCAACTCGTTGACTATCGTCAACACTAACATAAGCCCTAAGGATATATTGGCATTTGTTCAGCATTTGCCAACCTACGAGGGCCCCCTCCGACAACCTGGAAAATTTCATAACCAGTGTCGAGGAATTATTAATGCTTCTTCGGTCCGTGGATCAGACGCCGTACGGCCAAATGATCCTCAGGGCCATCCGGAATAGGGTAAAGGGCAAGGCACATGAAGCATTGACCCTTTGTGGTACACCACTCATCTGGGAAGAAATAAAAGCAAACCTTAAACGATTGTACACTAGCAAGAAGACAGAAGCTATATTGATTCCCGAAATTCAAACCTTACCAGTCTCCATTAATAAACTATTCTTCGCGATAGCAAAGTTGAGAGGGCAACTGGTGTCATTGACTAATGATCCAAACCGTGATGCCAAAAACCCCACGGCAAAAACACGCCTTATACTCCGACATCTGCCTCAACGCATTTATTGTCGGACTAAACGGCCCACTAAAAACAATAATTTGATCCCGAAATCCGGAATCCATAGAAAAAGCTTACGAAATGGCACAAATAGAACAGAATTTTTACTACCAAAACTCTAACGGCCAGCAGAATAATCGTCACCACGAGAATTCTAACGACCTACGTAATAATCATCGCCGTGATAATTCTAATGATCAACAAAATTATCGCCACCGCGAAAGCTCGGGCGACCGAAACCGCCCGTATCAACGTAAGCAGCAGAATCAGAGACAATCAAGCAACAACAACAACAATAGGAGAAACGACACACGACAACAATCCCAAAACCGACCAGAGACCCATTCGTCTAGGACCCAGAACCCATTCCGAAATAATTCTGGATCAAACGACAATACACCTACTGCCTCTTGCAACATCAACGATGGCGCAAATTTTTTACAAGAAGCCTCGAACAACCAGTCGGAAAATCTTTACCTTATGTCCTCTTATCTTCAAAATTCTTGACAACAACCCCGCATAAATTCCTCACAGACACCTTTATAAAACCGGCATTGGTCACAAAAGGCCTCATAAAAAATTAAAAACTCATATTAGCATTCATACCGTTCTTAATAAGTTTCAAATTCAGGAATATACAGACTCAATTATCTTCGAACCATTCAATACGACAGAAAAACCAAAATTCTTTTTTGTTTGACTTTCACCCACATTTCAATGTCCTTTTGGGCATGGATTTCTTAAGCAGCTTAGATGCAAAATAAACTTAGCGGACTCTGTCCTAGAAATGACGAAGTCTTCTCTACCAATCCTAACAAGCACAAATCCAGTGGACACGACACACACCGTACCACTAAACACGAAGGTCAGATTGCCACTTCCCGTAAATGTAATGAAATCCCCCTTTTCTTACTCGAAACTACAACTTTTAATAATGACTTATCAATCACGGGTGGACTATATACCGCAGTTGCTGGTTTTGCACACTTCGAAGTCTGCAACATGTCAGACTACGACCAAACATTGTACCTCCATTACAAGCGGAGACGGCCTCTATACAAGATTACGAGTATCTGAACTGCATGTTCGCGGGAGAAGCTCCACAGCCCACAGACGCACAGTCGAAATTAGATATTCAAACAGGACACTTGAACGATGAGGAAACACAAAACCTAGTTAAACTTTGCAAACAGTTCAAAAAACTTTTCTATAATGAGGATAACCAACTGACGTTTTCAAATGTTGTCAAACATTCGATTCCCACAGTAGACGACGTCCCCATACACACCAAATCATATAGATACCCTTTTTATACACAAAGAAGAACTTCGGAAACAAATTTCAAAAAAATGCTCCAACAGAATATTATCAAGAATAGCCATTCCCCTTGAGCGCACCTGTATGGGTCGTGCCTAAGAAAACGGATGCATCAGGTCAGAAAAAGTGGCGATTGGTAATAAATTTCCGTAATTAAACGAAAACCATTTCAGACAGGTACACAGTCCCCAATATAGCTGACATATTAGACAGTATAGGGAAAACCAAATACTTTACGACAATTGATTTGGCTAGTGGTTTTCATCAGATTGAGATGAACCCACGTGACGCAAACAAAACAGCATTTACCGTCGAAAACGGACATGATGAGTTCACGCGGATGCCTTTCGGTGTCAAGAACGCACCTGCGACGTTCCAGCGCGTTATGGACAATGTCCTGGGAGACTTAATAGGAAAAGTTTGCCTTGTATACCTTGACGACATTATTATATTCTCCCTTCGCTACAGAGCCATATTACAGACATTAAGTCAGTGTTCACTAAGCTACAAATTGCAAACTTAAAAATACAACCAGCCAAGTCCAATTTCCTCAGAAAAGAAATTGATTTCCTGGGACACATTGTCACACAGGAAGGAGTTAAAACTAACCCAGATAAGATCCAGGCAATCAACTTCCCTTGCCCGAAAACCGTTAGGGAAATTAAGTCGTTCCTCGGCTTATTAGGTTATTACAGGAAGTTCATAAAAGACTTCGAAAGAATAACCAAACCTCTAACTAGAAAACTGAAAGGCAAGAAATCAATAGTGATCGACGACGAGTTTAAGGAAGCAGTAGCTTATTCAAAGAATCTCCTGTGCAACGACCCGATACTAGTTTACCCAGATTTTACTAAACCATTTACATTGACTACAGACGCGAGTAATTACGCCATACGGTCGGTATTATCTCAAGGATCAAACACCAACGATAGACCTATCTCATTCGCCAGTCGTACACTCTCGGACACGGAAGTTAGATATTCAACCATAGAAAAAGAGATGCTTGCGATCGATTGGTCGGTAGGGCACTTTAGACCTTACCTTTTGGACGCAGATTCAAAATAGTGACCGATCACAAACCATTAGTCTGGTTGGAAAACCTAAAATGGCAAAACCCAAAATTACTTCGGTGGAAAACCACCCTGGCAGCTTACGACTACGAAGTAGTTTATAAAAAGGATCTCAGAATGTTGTTGCCGATGCACTCAGCAGAACAGAACCAAATTTAAACATAAATGAAGACCCATCGAGAATAACAGTTGTCCAAACACCTCTTAATTATTTCAATATACAAACCATTTTTCAAATCGGACCATCAGTCCCAGTACAGTTAATAACGCCATTCCCCATAAGATAAGACGTACCTTCTCGGAACCAGAATACACGTACGACTCAATCACTAATATACTCCAGACTATTCTCAAACCGAACAAAACGCATGCCATATTAGCACCAGATAACGTCTTTTGTATAATTGAAGAAGCATACAACAACTATTTTACAGGAAATAATCTGTATAACATTTGTCATTGCTCATCACTTCTAATCGACCTTCCTGATCCAGAAGAACAAAAAAGAGAAGGATCCAATCGTACCACCTTAATAGCAATCACAGAGGAATTGACGAGACCCTTAACCATCTCAAAAGAGAGACATTTATTTCCCACGCATGAAAGAAATTATTACACAAATAATCAAAGACTGTGACATTTGCTTAACATTTAAATATGATAGACAGCCTCACAGACCTTTCATGCAAGCCCCACCTGCACCAACAGGGCCTTTAGATGTTGTTCATATTGACATTTATACAATCAACAATACAAATAATTTAACTATCATTGATAAATTTTCAAAGATCGCACAGGCATGTCCATTAACTAATAGGAATTCAATTAAAGTTATTGCAGCACGTTCACAATTCTTTAGTACCTTCGGCCTACCGAAGAAATTGGTCTTTGACCAGGGCGCGGAATTTTCGGGAAACTTGTTTACCGACTTCCTGACTCAATACAACATAGCTATTCACATTACCTCATTTCAACATTCAACGGAAATGCACCTGTTGAAAGACTCCATTTGACATTCACAGAACTATATAGAATAATTGATAACCGCAGAAATTAACTTCAACTCCAATCTGACCATGCGGAGATATTTTCGGAGGTAGTGACAACATATAACAATGCAATACACTCTAGCACTGTTCATACACCGTTTGAACTTTTCCATGGCAGAACTCACATATTCGAAAAAACAGTAAAATTCGACAACCACCATGACTATTTGTCAAAACTCAACGAATTTAGAAGGGACCTGTATCCCAAAAATACAAGAACAACTAAATAACAAAACAGAACAAAGATTAACCAGGCTCAACGAAGACAGAGAACCGCCAATCCAAGTAGAAACCGACGATGTTATCTTTAGAAAAGAGAATAGGAGGAACAAACTTACACCTAGGTTTTCCTTGCACAAAGTCAGAGCCGATAAAGGGGTTACACTACTAACCACTAGACAGCAAAAACTACACAAACAAAAAATAAGAAAAATAAGAAAAATAATCAGGAAAAACAATAACACCTAGTAAACCTGCTTCATTCCAGAACAACCCATTCCGCCGCACAGTCCTTCTCTTTAGAAAGACTCAACGGATCTTCACCTCTTGCATTCATTCATCTGGGAAACGCTCATATAACACAGAACCATAAAATTCTAACCCACATAGTAGATGTACAGGATTTCAAAGTATGCCTTCCAGAATAAGAAACATATTAAAAAGCCTTAGATAAGACGAAACATTCGAAATTTCGCTAGAAATCATACAAAGCAAACTACAGCAATTGGGGGAGAGAATAGACACTCTACTCCCACACGTGAGAAGAAAACGGGGTTTAATCACTGGCTTAGGTACCGTCTTTAAATCGATATCGGGTAATTTAGACGATAATGATGGTCAAAATATCCTGTCAGAGATTAATACGCTAAAAAGATACATCCCACGTACTAAAAAATGCCCAAGAAAAACAGGAAAATTTCGATAAACAGGTTATCATTAGGTTCAACAGTATCACCAACCATATTAATAGCGAGCAAAACTAAATTACAAAACTTTCTAGATACAACCCAAAAATACTATCTTTAAGGAGCTTAAAGAAGATAGGAACACTTTTTACACACTACAATTGTAGGATACCTATCCCAGGCTGAGGTAGGCTCAGTCTGTCCAAGGTTCTTTCTACAAGAAATTTGTAGAAATGCTGGCACTTTTTAGGGCAAGGGGATGGCAGTGAGACCGAAAATGGAGCGGGCGGAGCGTCGGGTTACCGTGCAGGCAATTCGGTATTCGCACTTTGGCGATGGAAGGGAAACGCTGACACCTGAGTTTTGGTGTGGGCGGTAATAATATGTTTCTGGGTTAGCTGGGTTGGGTTCGCGGTCGGTGAAGAAAGTGATGACACTGCGTTGAGTTTGAGGTTTATGATTTTTGTCTTTATTCTTGATTAATTGGGTTTTATACTACTAGTGTCGTGTAGTCGTTCTGGCGTGTAATTTTACGGTGGCGCGGTGTTGACTGCTGATGCACTGCTGATGGACTGCTGATCGACTGCTGATCGACTGCCGATGGACTGCTGATCGACTGCTGATCGACTGCTGATCGACTGCTGATCGACTGCTGATCGACTGCCCCATTGATCCATGGCGCGCGCTATTTAAAGCCGGCACCTGGCGTGTGAGGTCGCTGAGTCCGCGTTTTCGTGGGTGTATGTTGGGGCACCGTTTCGCTGTGATCGCGGAACTTGAGTGCAGTGTCAGGTGACCTAGTCAGCGCGTTTTGCTAATATAGCAACGCGGAACTGGGTGCAGTGTGTTTGGTAGTGTCAGGTGTTTTAATAATAGTCTTATATTATTTAATATATATTTATTGTGGCGGACCGTTGTGGTCCGTTACACCCCTTCTTCCGTGCGGATGAAAGGTGGTGGGTGTGGTTGGTGGTTGGCGGTTGGCATGCCCGGGAGTGGGTCAGTAGTACCGTTGCCTACGTTTGCTCCATCAGCGGAATCGTCGGTTGGCATACCTGGGAGTGGGTCAGTGGTACTGTGGGTGTCGTTTGCTTCATCAGCGGACCCGCTGTCCACTGCGTCGTGGAATTCTTTTAGGTCGTTGATGTTCGCCACCTTTTGTTTTCGGCTTCCGGGGTGCTGTAATTTCACCATATTTGCCGACGTAAAGCCTTTGACTTTGTAGGGCCCGTCATACTTTGGGGCCAATTTCGCCGCAAAACCGTCGACTGCATTAGACAGGTGATGTTGGCGGATTAGTACTAGCGAGCCCACCGTGGGGCGCCATTGTCGGCGGCGGAGATTATAGTGCCGGGATTGTTCTTGACTTGCCCGTTGATGTTGTTTCGAACTATTGCAAATACTTTTTAAGTCGCGTTGCCTTCGCGTGTGCTGTGTCCGGTGGGCTTCCTGTCCCTGGTGTGACTTCATCGTACAGTGCTCCAGGTAAGCGGGGTTTCTCCCCGTGTAGAAGGAATGAGGGGCTGAATCCAATTGTTTCGAGACGCTGGAGTTGATTGCCAGTGAAATCTCGGGTATCAGCTCATCCCATGTGTTTTGGTGGTCCTCCACGAATTGTGCGATCATGGTCTTCACCGTCCGATTGGCCCGTTCCGTAGGGTTTTCCTGGGGACAATACGGTGCGGTGTGCTGCAGATCAACGCCGGCTGTTTGCATAAACAGGCGGAATGAGCGGCTGGTGAACTGCGTTCCATTGTCACAGACGAATCGTTTTGGTACGCCGAAGTGACTTAGAATGCGTTCCCCGAAAAGCTAGCTCTAGGGTAGCTGTGGTAGCTTTCTTGGCGGGCACTAGTTCGGTCCATTTCGAGAAGGTGTCGAAGAATACCAGTAGCATGGTGTTTCCTCGTTTGATCGGGGCAGTGGCCCGACGAAGTCGGCGCACAGTGTGGCGAAAGGTTCCTCTGCCCTGCGGGTGAGCATCTTACCCACGGGCTTTGCGCTGCAGTGCCTTGAACTTTGACAGCTCAAGCAGCTGCGTACGTACTTTCTCAAATCGCGGTGTAGGCCGGGCCAGTAATATCGTTGTGTGATCCGTGTGATGGTTTTCCGAACGCCGAGGTGGCCTGCCGTGGGCTGGTCATGGCATTCCTTGAGGACTCTTTGGCGTCGGTCCTTTGGGACGCAGAGTTTCCATGACACGTAGTCGTGATCGTCAGCTCCGTGGCCTAGATGCCTGTAGAGTTCTCCATTCTCGAAGACGTAGTCTGGGTATTTATCGGGTTCATCTTTGGTTTGTTGAATCCTTCGTGTGAGCCAGGGGCAGATTGTTGCGTCCTCTTTGATCCTGGCTAGGGTTTCCAAGGGTTGTCGAGACAGGGCGTCGGCGACTACGTTTTGTTTCCCCTGCTCTATAGTGGACGTCGTACTGATACTGTTGAGTTCGAGCGCCCATCTCGCTACTCTTCCGTAGGGGCTCTCCAGAGTGTTCAGCCATTTTAGCGCGAGATGGTCTGTTATCACGTCGAATCGGTATCCCCTAGGTAGCAGCGTAGTTTTCGGATTGCCGAAATGACGGCGAGGCATTCCTTGTCGGTGGCGGAGTAGTTTCCTTCGGCCTGGTTCAAGCGTCGGCTGACATAGGCGATGACGCGTTCCTTTCCCTTCGATCTCCTGCGTGAGTACGGCGCCTATGCCGAGGTTGCTCGCATCGGTTTGTAGTGAGAACTTGACGTTGAAGTCGGGGCAAGCAAGTACAGGAGCGGTCGTGAGTAGTTCCTTTAGTTGGTCGAAGGCCGCTTGTTGGTCTGCTGTCCATGTCCATGTTTGTCCTTTCTTGAGTAGCTGAGACATTGGTTGGACGACTGTAGCAAAGTTTGGAACGAATCTTCGGTACCATGATGCCATTCCGATGCACTGACGTAGTTCCTTTAGGTTCGTGGGTGGCTTGAGTTCTTTGACGGCAGCAACTTGTCGGGGTCTGTGTGGATACCTTCTTCGCTGGTGACGTGACCAAGATATTTGATCCGGCTTTGGAAAAATGTGCACTTTTCCGCGTTTATTCGCAGGTTCGCTTTTCGAAGGCGAGAGGACTATTGCTAGTTTGTGTAGGTGGTCCTTGAAGTCTCGTCCGACGACGACAATGTCGTCTAAATATGCGAATGCGTAAGGTTCCATGTCGGCACCGATCACAGTATCAAGGGCCCGTTGGAATGTTGCTGGTGCAGACTGTAATCCGAAGGGCATCACTTTCCATTGATAGAGACCTCTGCCGGGGACCGTGAAGGCGGTGGCTTCTCTGCTTCCGTTGGCCATGGGTATTTGCCAGTATCCGTTCTTCAGATCGAGGGTGGTTATGAAGCGTGCGTTCTGTAGGCGCTCCAAGATGTAGTTGATTCTGGGCAGTGGGTATGCGTCAGGATAGAGTGAGTGTTGAGATGTCGATAGTCCACGCACATGCGCCATTTGCCGTTCTTTTACGTACGAGTACGATGGGGGCGCTGTGCGGGCTGCGTGAGGGTTCGATGAGACCTTCTTGGATCAATTGGTCGACTTGCTCGTCGATAATCCGCATCATGGCTGGGTTCTTTGGGTAGTACCGCTGCTTGAAGGGTCGATTATCCCTCATGACGATGGTGTGCTCGGCGATGTCCGAGGTTCCGTGGAGATTATTGAATTTTGGCAGTTCTGCGTCCAGAAATTTTTGGATCTGTGGTGCCAGGTCCGGCGGCCAGGGATCGGAGACCGGTTCTGGATCGTGTTCTGAGGGATCGGTGATCTCGGGGTCCGTGGGCTGGCTTGGGTCTTCTGGGAGGATGGTGGTGTCGAACGCACTGGGGGGTTCGATCCTACGTGGGTAGTCGCTTTTGTGGGCGACGATCGGGGGTAGCGTTGGCCGTGAGTGGCGTAGCTTCGTGGGTCTGGCGGTATACCTGGGTCGTAATGCGTTCCAGATCTACGTATGGCCAGGCGGGTCTCAGTGACGACTCTGTTTTCGCAGCGACGACTTGTTTGGGCGACGAAGATTTCGGACGTGGTGCTAGGCATGGCGTGGTGCATGGCGCTAGTGGGCACGTCAGTACGCGGAAGGTACCCAGTGGGTTGGCGAAGATCGGGGTGGCGTCGGCCGTGGGTGCGACAGGGCTGCGGTCGGTGTTTCGGGGAGTCATCGGGCTAGATTCCGGTTCCGGGTGGAGGGGTTCTGTGGATATAAGTTCGATGATTGACCCGACCAGGGATTTGCGTGGCTGTTTCCCTCGTGGTTTGGGTGTCGCATTGCTGCTGCCGTTGTCTGTGTCGTTGTTCGGGGCTGGTTGTCGTCTCTGAGGTTGTCCGTGGGTTCACCTTCTCCGTTGAGGGAATGGTGCATGGGTGCGCTGTGGCTGAACTTGGACCTGGGCTTCCTGTGTCGAGCGGGTTCCAGTTCGTTTGGGTTTGTCTCGTGGGTGAGATCCTTGTGGTGGGTTCGGGGTGCGTGTGCCCCGTAGTTTGCTTTGATCCTGGGCTTCCTGTGTCGAGCGCCAGGTGCGTTTGTGCTTGTCTCCTGTGTGGGATCCTTGTGGTTCGTTTGGGATGTGTGTTCCCCTGTGGTTGGCTTAGGACGCGGGTGCTCCGTATTGGCCGTGGGATTCGTTTTCCCGTTTGCTTGGTTGCAGTTTACCGGTGCTTGCTTCGATTCGTGTTTTCCGTTGTGGGCCGGTGTTTCGCTTGCGCTGCGGTTGGTTTCGGTGTCGTATTCTTCGTTGCGGTATTGGGTGCCGTTTGTGGTAGGTCGGGGACGTGTGTTCGCGGCGGTTGGCTTAGGTTTCTGGTTGCTTGTTTCGGCGTCTTGGACGTGGTTGGTCAGAACTGACGGTGGCGTTGGCGTGGGGCGGTGATCTCGTAGTCTTAGCAGCGTGGTGCCGCATTGGATCGTCGTTTCGATGGCACATGTTTGGTAGGACCAGGAGTGGGATTTGAACCTCTCGATGATCCAGCTTGATGGGCGCCAGTAGAACTTGTGTGATCTCTCTGACTGAGCCGTCAGCCAGGCGTATGCGGACGCATGCATCTTGCAGGTTGGAGTTATTGTCTAGTTGTCGGGCCAGGTTGGCACTGACGAAACTTCGGGATGCCCCGGTGTCGATAGTGGCCTCTGTTCTTTGTCCTCCCTATCGTCACTATCGCCACTATCCGGCCGTCGTTCATGTGGAGCGGGCGGCTTTGCGAGGTTATTGTGGCGTCGTTTTCGGCTGATCCCGTGTCAGTCGAGGACGCGCGTCGTTTCCCGACGGCCGGCGGCAACAGTCGATAGTCCGAGTGCCGCGTTTTCCACATTCCCAGCAGAATAGGATCGAGGGGTGGGTGCAGTCGTAGGCGGCGTGCCCAGCTTGACCACACCGGCGACAGGCTGTGCGTGGATTGAAAATGGGCGTGGTGATCATGCGATGGGCCACGTCCGGGCCCGTCGCATCTGTTGGATTTGCTGACTGTCTCCGAGATGTGTCCGCTGAGACCCAATGGGGTTCCAAGCTGGCGTCCGGTAGGAGTCATCTTCTCTGCGATCTGGGCGACTTGCCGGCCTGGTGTCTCTTGGTGCGCTTCGGATGGGTGCGGGGTGATCTCCTGTGCCCTCTCGTGGATGATTTCGTACTCAGAGGCCAGCCGTGTCAGCTGTGACAAGCTTTCCAATTGGTCTCGTCGCAAGTATAGCTGGATTCCTGGCAAGGCGTTGTCGTAGATTCTGTGCAGCTGTTTAACTGGATCGTACCCGGCATGGTGCATGAGTAGCCGTATCTCGATGAGGTAATCTTTGAACGGTTCTCTCACCGCTTGCTTGCGGCCCCGGATCTGGTCGTCCAATTGTTCGAAATACCTTGGCGGCAGGAAATACGACAGAAATTCTTGGCGGAAGTATCCCCAGGAGCTACACTGCAGTTGGCTGGTACGGTACCAACGGCTAGCCCGGTCGGTAAGTAGTTCGGCCATGGCCCGAGGCAACTGGTTGGTGTCCACTCCATACGAGCTTGCGCGTTCCTCGAGTAGTTCCAGAAATTATATCGGGTCATTTTCTCCGCTGAACTGGATGCCCCATCCGCGGATGCGTTCCGCGGTTCGTGCGATGCGGTTGTAGTCGGGCCCGTCTATGTGTGGGTCGATCACTGGCACCATTCTCTGCGTGGGTGAGCGGCACGTTTCCGTGGTTCGCGGCCTGGGGAGATCATCGACCATTAAGGTTGGTGGTCGGGGCTCGTTCTCAGCGATTGTGGGGATTTGTAAGCTGGGTTTTGGGTCCCGCCTCTGGGTGCCTGATGGACCCGGGGTGGTGGGCATCGGGGACTTGGGCGTCCGGCTAGTCGGGCGTATTTCCGCCTCAAGTTCTGCCAGGCGAACCCAATTACTCGGCGGGAGGGGTCCGGCGACTAGTATGGCAAAGTTTCTACGCATCTCGTCGACAGTTCCTTCACCGCTGAATCCAAATTCCTTGGCGAAAGCCTCCAGATCCTCTCGACGACGCTTATAAATCCAGCCGATGCTGACGCCTGGATTAGTGGTTTTCTCTACGGCGTGGAATTCGCTGCCTGAGTCCTCTTCGTGGGATTCCATGGTGTTCTGTGTTGCTTCTGGGGTATTTTTGGGCACTTGATCACTGTTTTCGTTACTCGCGCACTGCGTAGACTTTCTCAGTGGCACTCGCGACTGGGTTTGTGTGTTTCAGTTCCTAGCTCTGTTTTTTTCTCGGTGGCCGTGGGTCTTTAGTCCACGTATCCCCGTGTTAAGGTTTTCTCTTTAAGTTTCCTTAAAGTCGCCAGAAAGTCGGCTTTGAAATCTCCTTACAGTTGCCAGTAAAGTCCCTGCTCGGGCGCCACTTGTAGGATACCTATCCCAGGCTGAGGTAGGCTCAGTCTGTCCAAGGTTCTTTCTACAAGAAATTTGTAGAAATGCTGGCACTTTTAGGGCAAGGGGATGGCCGTGAGACCGAAAATGGAGCGGGCGGAGCGTCGGGTTACCGTGCAGGCAATTCGGTATTCGCACTTTGGCGATGGAAGGGAAACGCTGACACCTGAGTTTTGGTGTGGGGCGGTAATAATATGTTTCTGGGTTACCTGGGTTGGGTTCGCGGTCGGTGAAGAAAGTGATGACACTGCGATGAGTTTGAGGTTTATGAGTTTTTGTCTTTATTCTTGATTAATTGGGTTTTTTATACTACTAGTGTCGTGTAGTCGTTCTGGCGTGTAATTTTACGGTGGCGCGGTGTTGACTGCTGATGCACTGCTGATGGACTGCTGATCGACTGCTGATCGACTGCCGATGGACTGCTGATCGACTGCTGATCGACAGCTGATCGACTGCCGATGGACTGCTGATCGACTGCCCCATTGATCAATGGCGCGCGCTATTTAAAGCCGGCACCTGGCGTGTGAGGTCGCTGAGTCCGCGTTTTCGTGGGTGTATGTTGGGGCACCGTTTCGCTGTGATCGCGGAACTTGAGTGAAGTGTCAGGTGACCTAGTCAGCGCGTTTTGCTAATATAGCAACGCGGAACTGGGTGCAGTGTGTTTGGTAGTGTCAGGTGTTTTAATAATAGTCTTATATTATTTAATATATATTTATTGTGGCGGACCGTTGTGGTCCGTTACACAATATATCAATAAGATAAACTTTCACATTGACACCCTAGTAGAACATATTAACAATATTGCTGAGAGCCTTTTGGCCAGCAAATTGGGACTAATCCCAAAAATTTTGTTTAATAAAAAACAAATAGATACGATAAGAAATATATTAAACACCTAGAACATTCAGTTAAAACTAGATGAACACATTTATAATATTCTACACCATCTTGCTATACTTTTAAGACAAAATTATTGTTTAGCGTTAAGATTCCAATTTTGACACTAAAGTTTATAAGTTCACCCATATAATACCACTGCCGGTAAACAATTCACACTTCATCGTTTCACCTACATTTTTGGCCCACGACAACGAGGAGGAGTTCTTCTACCAGAAGACCCACACAGATTTCGAATTTAGCAACAAAAATTCCTATCAGATATTATCATGAACGAAAAAAGAGACCAAATGCGACATGATAGATACAGAATATGGAACGAACATATTCGAGGCAGAAAAGGGTTTATCTTCATTTTCAATGAAAAGAACGCTACCCTTAAATCGACCTGTTCCAACGACACCCACTTGAATGACTTCCTCCATAATACGATACAAGAATTGTACCGTATGGATTAACGGTGTGGGAATACAGTGATGAGGAATTGGTAGAAGAAGATTATTTTACCTTCATACTTCCACCGATCGCTAAGATATCGAAAAATAAAACGATCAAAAGCGTTTATCACTGGAGAGATTGAACTTAGAAGCCATTTCAACCGCTGGGAAGATCACCACCATGGATGATGCAGCACACTACAAGTTCACGGCCTTATACTCGACAATATCGTTGATCCTTATTCTCATCGCCATCCTTCAATATTGCCATAAACCGAAGACCATCTTCCTCCCACACCCTCCGACCTTACCTACTTTTGTGGAGCCGGCCATTCCTCCGTTGTGGCCCTCTCTCCACTCTAGGTGGGGAGGAGTTACCGCACACACTGCTGCGGTCACACCTCCGCCCCCAAACTCCTTGGACTGCGACACAGTTGAATGGCCATTAACCCATTCACTGTATACAAAAACGCTGAGTTTGGACACCAGCGGAAGCGGAGCCAACCGCTTATCCAGCGGATCGTCAACTACGCGAGATCTGCCGATTAAACAGATTCTCATTCCATTCCATTTCATTTCTGATTGTATTCCATGTATTCCATAAGTCGCATCTTAGCTTGTGAAAGGCAAGAGGCAACTGAAAGGCAAGAAATCAATAGTGATCGACGACGAGTTTAAGGAAGCAGTAGCTTGTTCAAAAGAATCTCCTGTGCAACGACCCGATACTAGTTTACCCAGATTTTACTAAACCATTTACATTGACTACAGACGCGAGTAATTACGCCATACGGTCGGTATTATCTCAAGGATCAAACACCAACGATAGACCTATCTCATTCGCCAGTCGTACACTCTCGGACACGGAAGTTAGATATTCAACCATAGAAAAAGAGATGCTTTGCGATCGTTTGGTCGGTAGGGCTTTTTGGACGCAGATTCAAAATAGTGACCGATCACAAACCATTAGTCTGGTTGGAAAACCTAAAATGGCAAAACCCAAAATTACTTCGGTGGAAAACCACCCTGGCCGCTTACGACTACGAAGTAGTTTATAAAAAAGGATCTCAGAATGTTGTTGCCGATGCACTCAGCAGAACAGAACCAAATTTAAAACACAAATGAAGACCCATCGAGAATAACAGTTGTCCAAACTGTTAATGGGCGGGGCGAAATTTTGAAATACACTTGTCCAGGTTTGTTATCACAGGAGTCTGCGCAGAAAGTGTGGTTGCTCTAGCTCTTATAGTGTCTGAGATCCAGGCGTTCATTTGTAGGCGCTCATTTGTGTGAGTGCGAAAGAGAGGGAGCGCAGTTTTTTCGTATGTTTTTGTCTATTGTGGCTATATTAATGATCCGATCCAATTCATATTTGGGCACCTGATAGATATGGTTTTTCTCTATGATTCTGCATTTTTAGTTTTTCGATATTTTTAAAATTGTGGCCGCCACAGATGTGCGCTCTTTGTGGGGGCGGAAGTGGGCGGGGCGAAATTTTGAGACACTTTTCTAGGAGTGAGATACCACATCAGACTGGATAAATAGTTTGGGTGCTCTAGCTCTTATAGTCTCTGAGATCCAGGCGTTCATTTTACGAAAACCAAATCGACTCGATTTTGTGTGAGTGCGAAAGAGAGGGAGCGAAGTTTTTTCGTATATTTGCCTCTATTGTGGCTATATTAATGATCCGATCCGATTCAGATTTGGGCCCCTGATAGATATGGGCTGTCTCTATGATTCTGCATTTTTAGTTTTTGTTATTTTCAAAATTGTGGCCGCCACAGATGTGCGCTCTTTGTGGGGGCGGAAGTGGGCGGGGCGAAATTTTGAAACACTTTTCTAGGAGTGAGATACCACATCAGACTGGATAAAAGTTTGGGTGCTCTAGCTCTTATAGTCTCTGAGATCCAGGCGTTCATTTTTACGAAAAAACCAAATCGACTCGATTTTTGTGTGAGTGCGAAAGAGAGGAGCGAAGTTTTTTTCGTATGTTTTTGTCTATTGTGGCTATATTAATGATCCGATCCGATTCATATTTGGGAACCTGATAGATGTGGTCTTTCTCTATGATTCTGCATTTTTAGTTTTTGTTATTTTCAAAATTGTGGCCGCCACAGATGTGCGCCCTTTGTGGGGGCGGAAGTGGGCAAGGCGAAATTTTGAAACACTTTTCTAGGAGTGAGATACCACATCAGACTGGATAAAATGTTTGGGTGCTCTAGCTCTTATAGTCTCTGAGATCCAGGCGTTCATTTTTGCGAAAAATCAAATCGACTCGATTTTGTGTGAGTGCGAAAGATAGGAGCGAAGTTTTTTCGTATGTTTTTGTCTATTGTGGCTATATTAATGATCCGATCCGATTCATATTTGGGAACCTGATAGATGTGGTCTTTCTCTATGATTCTGCATTTTTAGTTTTTTGTTATTTTCAAAATTGTGGCCGCCACAGATGTGCGCCCTTTGTGGGGGCGGAAGTGGGCGGGGCGAAATTTTGAAACACTTTTCTAGGAGTGAGATACCACATCAGACTGGATAAAAAGTTTATGTGCTCTAGCTCTTATAGTCTCTGAGATCCAGGCGTTCATTTTTACGAAAACCAATCGACTCGATTTTGTGTGAGTGCGAAAGAGAGGGAGCGAAGTTTTTTCGTATATTTTTGCCTCTATTGTGGCTATATTAATGATCCGATCCGATTCAGATTTGGGCCCCTGATGGATATGGGCTGTCTCTATGATTCTGCATTTTTTAGTTTTTTGTTATTTTCAAAATTGTGGCCGCCACAGATGTGCGCCTTTTGTGGGGGCGGAAGTGGGCGGGGCGAAATTTTGAAACACTTTTCTAGGAGTGAGATACCACATCAGACTGGATAAAAAGTTTGGGTGCTCTAGCTCTTATAGTCTCTGAGATCCAGGCGTTCATTTTTACGAAAAACCAAATCGACTCGATTTTGTGTGAGTGCGAAAGAGAGGGAGCGAAGTTTTTCGTATGTTTTTGTCTATTGTGGCTATATTAATGATCCGATCCGATTCATATTTGGGAACCTGATAGATATGGTTTTTCTCTATGATTCTGCATTTTTAGTTTTTTTATTTTCAAAATTGTGGCCGCCACAGATGTGCGCTTTTTTTTGGGGGGCGGAAGTGGGCGGGGCGAAATTTTTGAAACACTTTTCTAGGAGTGAGATACCACATCAGACTGGATAAAAGTTTGGGTGCTCTAGCTCTTATAGTCTCTGAGATCCAGGCGTTCATTTTACGAAAACCAAATCGACTCGATTTTGTGTGAGTGCGAAAGAGAGGGAGCGAAGTTTTTCGTATGTTTTTGTCTATTGTGGCTATATTAATGATCCGATCCGATTCATATTTGGGAACCTGATAGATATGGTCTTTTCATGATTCTGCATATGGTCTTTCTCTATGATTCTGACATTTTTAGTTTTTGTTATTTTACGAAAACCAAAATTGTGGCCGCCACAGATGTGCGAAGTTTTTTCGTATTTTTTGTCTATTGGGCTATATTAATGATCCGAGTGGGGGAACCTGATAGGGGCTTTATGAAAGTTTTTGTTACAAAATTTCCGCCAGGAAGTGAGATACCACATCAGACTGGATAAAAAGTTTGGGTGCTCTAGCTCTTATAGTCTCTGAGATCCAGGCGTTCATTTTACGAAAAACCAAATCGACTCGATTTTTTCGTGTGAGTGCGAAAAGAGAGGGAGCGAAGTTTTTTTGATTCGTATGTTTTTGTCTATTGTGGCTATATTAATGATCCGATCCGATTCATATTTGGGCACCCTGATAGATATGGGCTTTCTCTATGATTCTGCATTTTTAGTTTTTGTTATTTTCAAAATTGTGGCCGCCACAGATGTGCGCTCTTTTGTGGGGGCGGAAGTGGGCGGGGCGAAATTTTGAAACACTTTTCTAGGAGTGAGATACCACATCAGACTGGATAAAAAGTTTGGGTGCTCTAGCTCTTATAGTCTCTGAGATCCAGGCGTTCATTTTACGAAAAACCAAATCGACTCGATTTTTGTGGAGTGCGAAAAGAGGGAGCGAAGAGATGGTGGCTATATTAATGATCCGATCCGATTTTCGTATATTTTGTCTATTCTGCATTTTTAGTTTTTGCTATATTAAAATTGATCCGAAGTCCGATTTTGGAAACACATTTTCTAGGAGATACCACATCAGATATGGTTTGGGTGCTCTAGCTCTTATAGATTCTGCCAGGCGTTTTTTACGAAAAACCAAATTTTTTGTGTGATTTTTTTTGTATGTTTTTGTCTATTGTGGCTATATTAATGATCCGATCCGATTCATATTTGGGCAATCAGATGTGCGGTTCTCTTTATGATTCTGCATTTTTAGTTTTGTTATTTTCAAAATTGGGCCGCCACAGATGGGCTCTTTTTGGGGGGCGAAATTTTGCGGGGCGAAATTTTTGAAACACTTTTCTAGGAGTGAGATACCACATCAGACTGGATAAAAAGTTTGGGTGCTCTAGCTCTTATAGTCTCTGAGATCCAGGCGTTCATTTTACGAAAACCAAATCGACTCGATTTTGTGTGAGTGCGAAAGAGAGGGAGCGAAGTTTTTTCGTATGTTTTTGTCTATTGTGGCTATATTAATGATCCGATCCGATTCATATTTGGGCACCTGATAGATATGGTTTTTCTTTATGATTCTGCATTTTTAGTTTTTTGTTATTTTCAAAATTGTGGCCGCCACAGATGTGCGCTTTTTGTGGGGGCGGAAGTGGGCGGGGCGAAATTTTAAAACACACTTTTCTAGGAGTGAGATACCACATCAGACTGGATAAAAAGTTTGGGTGCTCTAGCTCTTATAGTCTCTGAGATCCAGGCGTTCATTTTACGAAAAACCAAATCGACTCGATTTTGTGTGAGTGCGAAAGAGAGGGAGCGAAGTTTTTCGTATATTTTGTCTATTGTGGCTATATTAATGATCCGATCCGATTCATATTTGGGCCCCTGATAGATATGGTTTTTCTCTATGATTCTGCATTTTTAGTTTTTTGTTATTTTCAAAATTGTCGCCGCCACAGATGTGCGCTCTTTGTGGGGGCGGAAGTGGGCGGGGCGAAATTTTGAAACACTTTTCTAGGAGTGAGATACCACATCAGACTGGATAAAAGTTTGGGTGCTCTAGCTCTTATAGTCTCTGAGATCCAGGCGTTCATTTTACGAAAAAACCAAATCGACTCGATTTTGTGTGAGTGCGAAAGAGAGGGAGCGAAGTTTTTCGTATGTTTTTGTCTATTGTGGCTATATTAATGATCCGATCCGATTCATATTTGGGCCCCCTGATAGATATGGGGCTGTCTCTATGATTCTGCATTTTAGTTTTTGTTTTTGTTATTTTTTTGTGGGGCAAAAATTTTGAAACACCGCCACAGATGGATAAAAGTTTGGGCGCTCTTATAGTCTCTGAGATCCAGGCGTTCATTTTACGCCAAATCGGAAGTGGAGAGGGAGCGAAGTTTTTCGTATGTTTTTGTCTATTGTGGCTAATTAATGATCCGATCCGATTCATATTTGGGAACCTATAGATATGGTGAGATTCTGCACATTTTTTGTTATTTTCAAAATTGTGGGCCGCCACAGATGTGCGCTCTTTGTGACTGGATAAAAAAAGTTTGGGTGCTCTAGCTCTTATAGTCTCTGAGATCCAGGCGTTCATTTTACGAAAACCAAATCGACTCGATTTTGTGTGAGTGCGAAAGAGAGGGAGCGAAGTTTTTCGTATGTTTTTGTCTATTGTGGCTATATTAATGATCCGATCCGATTCATATTTGGGCACCTGATAGATATGGTTTTTCTTTATGATTCTGCATTTTTAGTTTTTGTTATTTTCAAAATTGTGGCCGCCACAGATGTGCGCTTTTGTGGGGGCGGAAGTGGGCGGGGCGAAATTTTGAAACACTTTTCTAGGAGTGAGATACCACATCAGACTGGATAAAAAGTTTGGGTGCTCTAGCTCTTATAGTCTCTGAGATCCAGGCGTTCATTTTTACGAAAAACCAAATCGACTCGATTTTGTGTGAGTGCGAAAGAGAGGGAGCGAAGTTTTTTCGTATGTTTTTGTCTATTGTGGCTATATTAATGATCCGATCCGATTCATATTTGGGAACCTGATAGATATGGTTTTCTATGATTCTCATTTTTATGATTCTGCATTTTTTGTGGGGGCGGAGTTTTTGTTTTTTTCAAAAAAAAGTTTGGGTGGCCGTTCACAGGCGTTCATTTGCCAAATCGCTCTTTGTGGGGGCGGAAGTGGGAACGGGGCGAAATTTTTCCGATTCAGAAACACTTTTCTGCATTTTTAGTTTTTGTTATTTTCAAAATTGTGGCCACCAGATGAGTGAGATACCACATCAGACTGGATAAAAAGTTTGGGTGCTCTAGCTCTTATAGTCTCTGAGATCCAGGCGTTCATTTTACGAAAACCAAATCGACTCGATTTTGTGTGAGTGCGAAAGAGAGGGAACGAAGTTTTTTCGTATATTTGCCTCTATTGTGGCTATATTAATGATCCGATCCGATTCAGGGCCCCTGATAGATATGGGCTGTCTCTATGATTCTGCATTTTAGTTTTTCGTTATTTTCAAAATTGTGGCCGCCACAGATGTGCGCTCTTTGTGGGGGCGGAAGTGGGCGGGGCGAAATTTTGAAACACTTTTCTAGGAGTGAGATACCACATCAGACTGGATAAAAAGTTTGGGTGCTCTAGCTCTTATAGTCTCTGAGATCCAGGCGTTCATTTTTACGAAAACCAAATCGACTCGATTTTGTGTGAGTGCGAAAGAGAGGGAGCGAAGTTTTTCGTATGTTTTTGTCTATTGTGGCTATATTAATGATCCGATCCGATTCATATTTGGGAACCTGATAGATATGGTCTGTCTCTATGATTCTGCATTTTTAGTTTTGTTATTTTCAAAATTGTGGCCGCCACAGATGTGCGCCCCGCGTTTTTTATATTTTTCAAGATGTGGGGGAAGTGGCGGCGGGGCGAAATTTTGAAACACTTTTCTAGGAGTGAGATACCACATCAGACTGGATAAAAAGTTTGGGTGCTCTAGCTCTTATAGTCTCTGAGATCCAGGCGTTCATTTTTACGAAAAAACCAAATCGACTCGATTTTGTGAGAGTGCGAAAGAGAGGGAGCGAAGTTTTTCGTATGTTTTGTCTATTGTGGCTATATTAATGATCCGATCCGATTCATATTTGGGAACCTGATAGATATGGTTTTGTCTCTATGATTCTGCATTTTTAGTTTTTGTTATTTTCAAAATTGTGGCCGCCACAGATGTGCGCTCTTTTTGGGGGCGGAAGTGGGCGGGCGAAATTTTGAAACACTTTTCTAGGAGTGAGATACCACATCAGACTGGATAAAAGTTTGGGTGCTCTAGCTCTTATAGTCTCTGAGATCCAGGCGTTCATTTTACGAAAACCAAATCGACTCGATTTTGTGTGAGTGCGAAAGAGAGGGAACGAAGTTTTTCGTATGTTTTTTGTCTATTGTATATATTAATGATCCGATCCGATTCATATTTGGGAACCTGATAGATATGGTCTTTCTCTATGATTCTGCATTTTTAGTTTTTTGTTATTTTCAAAATTGTGGCCGCCACAGATGTGCGCTCTTTTGTGGGGCGGAAGTGGGCGGGGCGAAATTTTGAAACACTTTTCTAAAATACACATCAGACTGGATAAAAAGTTTGGGTGCTCTAGCTCTTATAGTCTCTGAGATCCAGGCGTTCATTTTTACCCAAATCGACTCGATTTTGTGAGTGCGAAAGAGGGAGCGAAGTTTTTCGTATGTTTTTGTCTATTGTGGCTATATTAATGATCCGATCCGATTCATATTTGGGAACCTGATAGATATGGTCTTTTCTCTATGATTCTGCATTTTTAGTTTTGTTATTTTCAAAATTGTGACACAGATGTGCGCCCTTTTGGGGCGGAAGTGGGCGGGGCGAAATTTTGAAACACTTTTCTAGGGAGTGAGATACCACATCAGACTTTAAAAAGTTTGGGTTCTAGCTCTTATAGTCTCTGAGATCCAGGCGTTCATTTTTACGAAAACCAAATCGACTCGATTTTTGTGTGAGTGCGAAAGAGATCCGAGCGAAGTTTTTTCGTATGTTTTGTCTCTATTGTGGCTATATTAATGATCCGAGATTTGGGAACCTGATAGATATGGTTTTCTCTATGATTCTGCATTTTTAGTTTTTGTTATTTTCAAAATTGTGGCCGCCACAGATGTGCGCCTTTTTGTGGGGGCGGAAGTGGGCGGGGCGAAATTTTGAAACACTTTTCTAGGAGTGAGATACCACATCAGACTGGATAAAAAGTTTGGGTGCTCTAGCTCTTTATAGTCTCTGAGATCCAGGCGTTCATTTTACGAAAACCAAATCGACTCGATTTTGTGTGAGTGCGAAAGAGAGGGAACGAAGTTTTTTCGTATATTTTTGTCTATTGTGGCTATATTAATGATCCGATCCGATTCATATTTGGGAACCTAGATAGATATGGTTATTTTCTATGATTCTGCATTTTTAGTTTTTCTCTTCCAGGCGTTTTTTACGAAAATTGTTTTGTGTGAGTGCGCCGCCACAGATGTGCGGTCTTTCTCTATGATTCTGCATTTTGGGGGCGGAAGTGGCTCTTTGTGGGGGCTGGGGGCGGAAAAATTTTGAAACACTTTTCTAGGAGTGAGATACCACATCAGACTGGATAAAAGTTTGGGTGCTCTAGCTCTTATAGTCTCTGAGATCCAGGCGTTCATTTTACGAAAACCAAATCGACTCGATTTTGTGTGAGTGCGAAAGAGAGGGAACGAAGTTTTTTCGTATATTTGCCTCATTGTGGCTATATTAATGATCCGATCCGATTCAGATTTGGGAACCTGATAGATATGGTTTCTCTATGATTCTGCATTTTTAGTTTTTGTTATTTTCAAAATTGTGGCCGCCACAGATGTGCGCCCTTTTGTGGGGCGGAAGTGGGCGGGGCGAAATTTTGAAACACTTTTCTAGGAGTGAGATACCACATCAGACTGGATAAAATCCAGGCGTTTTTTACGGTGCTCTAGCTCTTATAGTCTTCATATTTGGGAACCTGATCCAGGCGTTCATTTTTTGACGAAAACCAAATCGACTCGATTTTGTGTGAGTGCGAAAGAGAGGGAGCGAAGTTTTTCGTATGTTTTTTGTCTATTGTGGCTATATTAATGATCCGATTCATATTTGGGAACCTGATAGATATGGTTTTTCTCTATGATTCTGCATTTTAGTTTTTGTTATTTTCAAAATTGTGGCCGCCACAGATGTGCGCTCTTTGTGGGGCGGAAGTGGGCGGGGCGAAATTTTGAAACACTTTTCTAGGAGTGAGATACCACATCAGACTGGATAAAAAGTTTGGGTGCTCTAGCTCTTATAGTCTCTGAGATCCAGGCGTTCATTTTACGAAAACCAAATCGACTCGAATTTGTGTGAGTGCGAAAAGAGAGGAGCGAAGTTTTTCGTATGTTTTGTCTATTGTGGCTATATTAATGATCCGATCCGATTCATATTTGGGAACCTGATAGATATGGTCTTTCTCTATGATTCTGCATTTTTAGTTTTTTGTTATTTTCAAAATTGTGGCCGCCACAGATGTGCGCCCCTTTGTGGGGGCGGAAGTGGGCGGGGCGAAATTTTGAAACACTTTTCTAGGAGTGAGATACCACATCAGACTGGATAAAAAGTTTGGGTGCTCTAGCTCTTATAGTCTCTGAGATCCAGGCGTTCATTTTTTACGAAAACCAAATCGACTCGATTTTGTGTGAGTGCGAAAGAGAGGAAGCGAAGTTTTTCGTATGTTTGCCTCTATTGTGGCTATATTAATGATCCGATCCGATTCAGATTTGGGAACCTGATAGATATGGTTTTTCTCTATGATTCTGCATTTTTAGTTTTTGTTATTTTCAAAATTGTGGCCGCCACAGATGTGCGCCCTTTTTGTGGGGGCGAAAGTGGGCGGGGCGAAATTTTGAAACACTTTTCTAGAAGTGAGATACCACATCAGACTGGATAAAAAGTTTGGGTGCTCTAGCTCTTATAGTCTCTGAAATCCAGGCGTTCATTTTACGAAAACCAAATCGACTCGATTTTGTGTGAGTGCGAAAGAGAGGGAGCGAAGTTTTTTCGTATATTTGCCTCTATTGTGGCTATATTAATGATCCGATCCGATTCAGATTTGGGCCCCTGATAGATATGGGCTGTCTCTATGATTCTGCATTTTTAGTTTTTGTTATTTTCAAAATTGTGGCCGCCACAGATGTGCGCTCTTTGTGGGGAGATACCACATCAGACTGGATAAAAAGTTTGAGTGCTCTAGCTCTTATAGTCTCTGAGATCCAGGCGTTCATTTTACGGACTCGATTTTGTGTGAGTGCGGGAGGGAGCGAAATATTTGCCTCTATTGTGGCTATATTAATGATCTGATCCGATTCAGATTTGGGCCCCTGATTATATGGGGCTGTCTCTAGGATTCTGCATTTTTAGTTTTGTTATTTTCAAAATTGTGGCCGCCAGATAAGTGGGCCGAAATTTTGAAACATTTTCAGACCACATCAGACTGATAAAAAAGTTTGGGTGCTCTAGCTCTTATAGTCTCTGAGATCCAGGCGTTCATTTTACGAAAACCAAATCGACTCGATTTTGTGTGAGTGCGAAAGAGAGGAGCGAAGTTTTTCGTATGTTTGCCTCTATTGTGGCTATATTAATGATCCGATCCGATTCAGATTTGGGAACCTGATAGATATGGTTTTTCTCTATGATTCTGCATTTTAGTTTTGTTATTTTCAAAATTGTGGCCGCCACAGATGTGCGCCCTTTGTGGGGGCGAAAGTGGGCGGGGCGAAATTTTGAAACACTTTTCTAGAAGTGAGATACCACATCAGACTGGATAAAAGTTTGGGTGCTCTAGCTCTTATAGTCTCTGAAAATCCAGGCGTTCATTTTACGAAAACCAAATCGACTCGATTTTGTGTGTCTCTGAGGGAGCGAAGTTTTTCGTATATTTGCCTCTATTGTGGCTATATTAATGATCCGATCCGATTCAGATTTGGGCCCCTGATAGATATGGGCTGTCTCTATGATTCTGCATTTTAGTTTTTGTTATTTCAAAATTGTGGCCGCCACAGATGTGCGCTCTTTGTGGGGCGGAAGTGGGCGGGGCGAAATTTTGAAACACTTTTCTAGGAGTGAGATACCACATCAGACTGATAAAAAGTTTGAGTGCCTCTTATAGTCTCTGAGATCCAGGCGTTCATTTTACGAAAACCAAATCGACTCGATTTTGTGTGAGTGCGAAAAAGAGAGGGAGCGAAGTTTTTCGTATATTTGCCTCTATTGTGGCTATATTAATGATCTGATCCGATTCAGATTTGGGCCCCTGATATATATGGGCTGTCTCTATGATTCTGCATTTTTAGTTTTTGTTATTTTCAAAATTGTGGCCGCCACAGATGTGCGCCCCTTTGTGGGGCGGAAGTGGGCGGGGCGAAATTTTGAAACACTTTTCTAGGAGTCAGATACCACATCAGACTAGATAAAAGTTTTGGTTGCTGTAGCTCTTATAGCCTTCGAGCAATGGGCGACAAACAAGACGGACGGACGGACAGACGGACAGACGGACGGACAGACAGGGCTATATCGACTCGGCTATTGATGCTGATCAAGAATATATATACTTTATAGGGTCGGAAATTATTCCCTTTCTATGTTACACACATCCACTTTTACCACAAATACAATATACCCCTTTTACTCTTCGAGTACGGGTATAAAAATAATCAGGAAAAACAATAACACCTAGTAAACCTGCTTCATTCCAGAACAACCCATTCCGCCGCACAGTCCTTCTCTTTAGAGAGACTCAACGGATCTTCACCTCTTGCATTCATTCATCTGGGAAACGCTCATATAACACAGAACCATAAAATTTAACCCACATCGTAGATGTACAAGATTTCAAAGTATGCCTTTGCAGAATAAGAAACACATTAAAAAGCCTTAGATAAGACGAAACATTCGAAATTTCGCTAGAAATCATACAAAAGCAAACTACAGCAATTGAAGAGATTAGACACTCTACTCCCACACGTGAGAAGAAAACGGGGTTTAATCAATGGCTTAGGTACTGTCTTTAAATCGATATCGGGTAATTTAGACGATAATGATGGTCAAAATATCCTGGCAGAGATTAATACGCTAAAAAGATACATCCCACGTACTAAAAAATGCGCAAGAAAAACAGGGAAAATTTCGATAAACAGGTTATCATTAGGTTCAACAGTATCACCAACCATATTAATAGCGAGCAAACTAAATTACAAAAACTTTCTAGATACAACCCAAAAATGCTATCTTTAAGGAGCTTAAAGAAGATAGGGAACACTTTTACACACTACAATATATCAATAAGATAAACTTTCACATTGACACCCTAGTAGAACATATTAACAATATTGCTGAGAGCCTTTTGGCCAGCAAATTGGGACTAATCCCAAAATTTTTGTTTAATAAAAACAAATAGATACGATAAGAAATATATTAAACACCTAGAACATTCAGTTAAAACTAGATGAACACATTTATAATATTCTACACCATCTTGCTATACTTTTAAGACAAAATTATTGTTTAGCGTTAAGATTCCAATTTTTGACACGAAAGTTTATAAGTTCACCCATATAATACCACTGCCGGTAAACAATTCACACTTCATCGTTTCACCTACATTTTGGCCCACGACAACGAGGAGGAGTTCTTCTACCAGAAGACCCACACAGATTTCGAATTTAGCAACAAAACATTCCTATCAGATATTATCATGAACGAAAAAGAGACAAAATGCGACATGATAGATACAGAATATGGAACGAACATATTCGAGGCAGAAAAAGGGTTTATCTTCATTTTCAATGAAAAGAACGCTACCCTTTAAATCGACCTGTTCCAACGACACCCACTTGAATGACTTCCTCCATAATACGATACAAGAATTGTACCGTATGGATTAACGGTGTGGAATACAGTGATGAGGAATTGGTAGAAGAAGATCATTTTACCTTCATACTTCCACCGATCGCTAAGATATCGAAAAATAAAACGATCAAAGCGTTATCACTGGAGAAATTGCACTTAGAAGCCATTTCAATCGCTGAAGATCACCACCATGGATGATGTAGCACACTACAAGTTCACGGCCTTATACTCGGCAATATCGTTGATCCTTATCCTCATCGCCATCCTTGCCATAAACCGAAGATCATCTTCGTCAACTACCATTTATTCCATAAGTCGCTTATTAGCTTGTGAAAACAATAAACCATCATTATAATTCTGACCAGAAAGAACGAAGGTTGTTGATTATTAAACGGAAATCACCAAGGACCAGGAGATACATAGCTACTACAACTGGATTCATTGACCTCACAGTACATCTAAGTACTATAATTGATTCACTGGACAAACAGTACACCCAAGTACTGTAACTTATCGGACTCACAGTACATCTGAGTACTATAACTGGATTTACTGGACACACAGTACACCCAAGTACTGTAATTCGCGCGCGTTAAAAACCCAGTGTGACCCACGATCACCAACAAAGGGTCACACTAACAGCTGACAAAAACGCGTTATGGCAAACCTAGAACGCGTTAGTCCCATATGGGGCCACCAACAGCTGATCACCAGCAATAAGAGGAGGAGCGGCAGATCGAATCGGGGCAGTCCAACTCGGAAAGCCCCGGCGTAACAACCCAGCAATTTTTGACAGAGGAACTTGGGATCCAGGTAACATTAACCTCTCCACTCGTTCTGCTGAATACTTTTCTTCCCTCCAGAATGAGTGTGTTTAAACCTCTGAATCCTCCAGAGTGTGTTTAAACCTCTGATCCTCCCCAGAGTGTGTTTAAACCTCTGACTCTCTCCAGGGTGTGTTAAAACCTCTGAATCCTCTCCAGAATGTGTTTAAACCTCTGAATCCTCTCCAGAGTGTGTCCCAACCTCTGAATACTCTCAAGAGTGTGTTTAAGCCTCTGAATCCTCCATAGTGTGTCCAAACCTCTGAATCCTCTCCAGAGGTGTGTGTTCAAACCTCTGAATCCTCCAGAGTGTGTTTAAACCCCTGAATCCTCCCCAGAGTGTGTTCAAACCTCTGAATCCTCTCTCGGAGTGTGTTTAAACCTCCGCGCCCAAACTTCTCCCCGGAGTGTGTTTAAACCTCCGCAACGATCCTCTCGCTCTCGGAGTGTGTTCATACCTCCGCACACAAACTTCTCCCCGGAGTGTGTTTAAACCTCCGCAACGATCCTCTCGCTCTCGGAGTGTGTTCAAACCTCCGCACCCAAACTTCTCCCCGGAGTGTGTTTAAAACCTCCGCAACGATCGTGCCTCTCTCGAGTGTTCAAACCCTCCGCACCAATCTTCTCCCCGAGTGTGTTTAAACCTCCGCAACGATCGTCTCGCTCTCGGAGTGTGTTCAAACCTCCGCACCAATCTTCTCCTCGGAGTGTGTTTAAACCTCCGCACCCAAATTTCTCTCTCGGAGCGTGTTCAAACCTCCGCAACAATCTTCTCTCTCGGAGGTGTTTCAAACCTCCGCACCAATCTTCTGCTCGGAGTGTGTTTAAACCTCCTCACCCAAACTTCTCTCTCGAGTGTGTGTTCAAACCTCCGCACCAACCTTCTGTCACGGAGTGTGTTTAAACCTCCGCACCAAACTTCCGACTCGGGTGTGTTCAAACCTCCGCATCCCTGATCTCACCCGAACCACCAGGGTACCACCCGCGACGACTACCTGCGGCCGAGTAGCCAATTCTGAGGGAGGACCCCGAAGGAAGACGAGTGATCCGGATCCCACCTATAAATAGACTCTGTACTAAGAAGAACTATAAAACAATCCCTTGTTACTGTAAACACGCTAGTAGCCTCTTTTTGAACAAGGGGGCTTCTTTCCAGCTACCACAAAAGCCAGAAATCCTACAAATTTCTATGAACCCGGCACGGCGAGCATACCCCGGCCGAAGTGACGTCGCAAAGTGCTTCCAGTGACTTCTTGTTGCCCATACAATAAGAGAGCATTGCTGCAGTACTCTCGCCATTGCCATATTTGAAATGTTGCATGTAGGGATTATCGTCAGCCTTCAAGGGCAATGTCCTTACACCATAGATATATAGCCAATAATAGTCAATAAGTAGAAACTAATGAAGTTATACGCAATGTAATGTAGTTCGTAAGGTTACGGCATGAAGTCCCGCCACTGTATCATCCAAAGCAACATATTACTACACGCCCGCAGCATAGCCGACAAAGCTATGCGTGGGGAATAAAGCAGTCGTAAATTGAACTTCGTTTCGCACGGTTAATTTTTTTGATCGCCCTTTATCGCCGCCCACAGCTCTGGTCTGTACCGCTAATTCCCGCGTCTCAAGCCTAAGTAAAAGCATCCTACATTCACCAAAAATCGTTTCGGAATTTCTACATGGCGCCCGAGCAGGGACCTTGGGATTAGTTTTTCGTTTTAAACCAATCGTTGCTCGACCGGAACGCTGTTCGCGAGTTAAAGCCGCGAAAACCGCCAATTTGACAATCCAGAAGGAAGATCACGGAATCCACGGAAGACCATATTGAAGACCGCCATCCACACCTACAACCGAAGCAGAACATGGACATTGAGTTGCCAACGCCCAGAGAGATGCATTCATCCGACGACCAGGTAACAATGCCAAAAGCAATAGCGGCTAAAATAATAGCGGTTAATACCTATTGGCTTGGCATTGAACAGTATTGTACATACATTCACCAACTATTCGTGATAGCTGGGTAAATCGGGAAGAGTATTAGAAGGCGCCAACGACATAGTTTACCGCTTATTTCGCATTTGGTAGCATTATTTCGCATTTCGTTTCGTTCACTGAGAAAACATTGACCCTTGCAGCGGTAAAGCTTATTTTCGCGCTCTTTAATGTACAGCGTACGGTTCTCTTAAGTTTACGTTCGTGCAGTACCCTCGTCGTAACTTTGCTCCCGCAGCTTCGTGGTCATCCAACTCTCTAACTGGTGTCGCCCAGCTTGTCGTTTGTGACGAGCTGATCATCCGCTCTGATATTGCGCCACTCAATTAAACATCGTTCGCCACTTAGTTTTCGGGTCGAACGCTGTTCTAATTTGGGGAGTCGAGTGCGTTGCGCGCATTAGAATACATTTGCTTATTGGTTCGAACTTGGTTCGAGCTCAGTGTGTCGAGCCAAACTTGGTGTTGGTTGGTGGTTAGAGTTTGGTTCGCCGTGACAGAGCGCGGTTGCGTTTGTTGCGTTTTTGTCTGTTCTAACTGTTGCAGTCGTTGTCGCATCGAACCTAATACGTTTATACGTGGGCATTTGAATACTTTTTGCCGCACTGTCGAACATTGTTCTCATTGAACGCAGTTTAATCCTCAGGTTATCGTCGCCTTCGCTTAGCAAGTTTGAAGTTTAAAAGTTAGGAACAGCCAACGTTGGTAATTTAATCAACATGTCTAAAGATCATGATCTAGAGAGGCAACTGGGAGCGGAATGTGTGGAGGCTTTTGAAGCTCACAAAGTTGTATGTGAGGTTGGAGAAGATAAGCGAAGATATAAATCTAATGAGGATAGCATTTGAGGAGGGGTTAAATTTCGCTGGATCCATTACAAATCCAATGTCGTTTGGAAATATTGAACTCCTATATTGAAAAAGCAATGGCCCCCGCAGTCCGAGATCGATGTACCAGACACAGATAATTCAGATAGGGCGGCGTTGGAAGAAACGTGTGTGTGATCACAAAGGCTCTGTACATGTCGGCAGCGACCAACAGATCCCCTCAACCATACATGAATTCAGCACCCACACACCATCACTCCAATTTGCCAAAATTGAAGTTGCCGAAAGTTCAGCGGCAAGCATGCGGATAACAAACAGTTTGAAAGTTTGGTAGATTCCGACCCGTCGTTGTCCAATATAGAACTTCAACCATCTCATATAGTGCTTGTCCGATGAAGCCTTGGGAACCGTAAAAGGCGTTCCAAATGTCAGATGCCAACTATCAAGGCGTTAGAAAGTTTGAAGAGGGTGTACGACAACAAGTGCTTAATTTCTTTGAGACACTTGCCCAGTTGCTTGACATTCCTGCCGTAACCAAGCCGTCAGCGTCTGCATTGCGATCAACTATAGACACGGTGTCACCCATTCTGGAGTCGCTTTTATCGTTGGGAGATGAGCGAGAGGTTGCTAACGCCATGATAATACATCTGGTGTTATCCAAGGTGGACCCTTACACAAAAAAGAAAGTATGAGGAACTACGATGTGCTTCCTTGCTGGTCGGATTATTGCAAAATGTTGAACCGCCGGTACCAACACCTTTCAGCAGAGGAGTCATCCAAAGCGAGGCAATCCAAAGCTTGACATGCCGTCGACCAGCAAGAAAACCAGCAGATCGTAATTTTCTTGGGCGAGGGCCAAAAGTCGATCGACCCCAAGTGCGTGTATTGCGTCGCCAACCATTCGATCGGAAACTGCCAGGGATTTGGGGCAATACCCGTTTTGGAGCGTTTAGAGTTCGCAAAGGCAAGCAATTATGCGTGTAGTACACCCTCCAACCTGGACATGGGGTATCATCTCAGTGCACATCCTCTAAGTGCAGAGTTTGTTCACAGAGGCATCACACCCTCTTGCATAGATACGCAGCTCAGAGCGCAGATTCAGAAAGTCAGGCAATGGGAGTACAAGCATCGTCCCATCCTGCGCAGGTGAAGCAGGCATCCAGTGAGCCCGAACATGTCATCCTTGCCACAGCAGTGGTAAGGATTCGGGACAGATTTGGCCAAGTTCACTTAGGAAGAGTGTTGTTGGATTCCGGGTTCACAGGTCAATTTCATGACAAGTCCCGCACAATCGCTAAGGTAGGCAAGGGTCAACCGTTGCATGACAGTGACATCTGTAGGCAAGTCAAAACTCGGTGTCGAGGTGAAGTCTCGACGACAATATACTCCAGGTTAAATAACCATAGTTTTGTAGCGGGATTTCTGGTTCTTAGCAGCATTACCAATCAGCAGCCTGACGAAGTCTGCCCATTAAGCAGTGAAAAATTCCTGCGAATGTGGAGTTGGCAGATCAAGCATTCCATCGACCTCAAAAAGATATGCTGATTGGAGCAGACTCGTTCTTCGATCTGTTGTGCACAGGCCAAATAAAACTGGTGAAGGGGCACCATTGTTGCAAAAGACTATTTTAGGTTGGGTAGCTTCAGGTCGGTGTAGCAAGCTTCTGACTGGAGAAGCCGCTTGCTGCGTCGCAACCTACTCACCGGAAGAAGACTCTCTGTCTCAAATGGTCGAAAGACTGTGGGAGATAGATGCAACGCCAGAAGAAAAACATGCTCAAACAAATTCGGCAGAGCAGCTGGCATGCGAAGAGTTTTTCAAAGCCAATGTCTGCAATTTACAGACCGGAAGGTTTTCAAATACCGTTGCTTTTAAGACGGACCCAGTATCGTTGAGGTCGTCCTTCGAGGTCGCAAAACGTCGTTTCTTATCGTTAGGAGCGACGAACGTTAAGAGAGAGTGAGCTGAGACATGCATCTCAGTTTCATGAAAGAATATATCGAGCTCGGCCATAATGTCTCCGACAGACAACGCGATTCCGCCAGGACCACATTATTTTTTATACCACACCAGTGCGTCCTGAAGAGGCCTGATAGCAGTTCCACCAAGCTTCGAGTCGTTTTTGACGCGTCGAGCAAGACCACAACTGGGTGGTCATTAAAACGATTTTACTTATGGTGGGACCTACTATTCAGAGGGAACTATTTTTTTATCACTCGTTCGATTTCGGGTGAATCGGTGCTTTTAACGGCAGACGTGTCCGAAAATGTATAGGCGGAGTGGATGTGGCCGCAAAGACCGGAATTTCCAACTCATCGTGTGGCGAGAACATCCCACCGATCAATTGCAAAATTTTTCGGTTGATCACAGTTACCTATGGTACTTCCGCAGCACCTTTCCTTGCCATTCGTTGTTTGCACGAGCTCGGTGTACGTCACAGAGACACCCACAAGAGGGTTCTGAGGTGATCTGTAGTGATTTTATGTAGACGACATGCTGACAGGAGCCGATGACGTAGACACGCTGAAGTCGATTTGCGATCAGGTGTCTGAGATTCTTGGCTCCGGATGGTTTCAGCTTTCGAAATGGTTTTGAACCATCCAGAACTAATGGATGGAAACAATGAGGAGAAATCCCTATCATTCAATGATGCCGATTCGACCAAAACATTGGAGATGAGGTGGAGTCCAAGAACAGATACGTTCCGGTATCACTTGGAAGATAGCTTCACAAACCTGAATCCGACTAAGCGCACCATTCTGTCAATTAGTGCTCGACTGTTTGATCCGCTTGGGCTACTTTAGTCCAATCAGCATAACAGCGAAAATTTTCCTCCAGAAGCTGTGGCAGCTTCAGCTGGATTGGGATGAAGCCATCCCAATGTCACTGCATACACGCTGGGAGAGGCTAAAGCTAAACTTGTGTGGTCTTGACAAAATAGCCGTGCCTCGGTACGTTATAGCTAGTGGGTACTCGTCGATTCAAGTGCATGGCTTCGCGGACGCGTCTGGTCAAGCGTATGGGTGCTGCATTTTTGTGCGAGCGCTTTTCGAAGGTCAAACGTACGTTCGATTGATCGCTGGGAAAGCAAGAGTAGCTCCCTAAAACAAAGACCATCCCGAGGCTCGAATTGTGCGCCGCAGCGTTATTGGCGCAATTTTGGGCGTACGTTAAGCAAGTTTTGGAAAAGTGTCGAATCGAGAGTTTTTTTTTTCTGGACGGATTCAGAAATAACGCTACATTGATTAAAACCCAACCGTCGTCACTTGCAGTATTTGTCTCAAATAGAGTAGACATGTTTCAGGAGCTATTTCAGGGCATTACGTGGCGTCATGTCCCATTGCTGTCGAATCCAGCGGACTTGGCGTCTCGCGGATGCGGCAGTGCCTGAGCTCCTGGAGTCCATTTGGCTAGAAGGTCCGAAATTTTTATGTGAGCCTGAGCATTGTTGGCCAGCGAACCTGCATTTTAACATCCCAGATGATGTGAAGAACTCCGAGGCGAAACGGCCCGCCCAGGTTCTAATTGGCGTTGCGAACTCGTTTTCAAATGAAATATTTTCTCGTTTTTCGTCGTACCCCAAATAAATTCGAGTTTTTGCGTATATATACCGATTTGCTAACATCGGCAAGAACAAGGAACGTTCCAGGAAGCTAACTGCAAAGAAGTTGCAGCAATCGTCCCTAAAATTGATGGAGCTGGTTCAGCGAAGCGTCTTCTCTGAAGAGTTTAAGAAGCTGAAGAAAGGGCATACGCTGCAGCCGAGCCTGCAGATGATGGCCCCTTTATCCAAAAAGATCGAAGTTTACACTTATCAGGGTCGGAGGAAGGCTGTTGCATGCTCCAGTGCCAATAGAGGCTAAGTTTCCAGTTCTACTTCCCGCCAACAATCAATTAGTCGAACTCTATTTAAGGAACCTGCATTTTAAAAATTGTCACGCCAATGCAAAAGACATTTGTAAGTTTGCTGAGACAAGAGATTTGGCTAGTAAATGCACGTCGAGAATGCACTCGCATAGTGAGGAGATGCATCCACTGTTTTCGATACAAACCTAAATTGATGGGTCAGATTATGGGGAATCTTCCAGCAGACAGGTTTAGGGAAGGTCGTCCGTTCCTGATTTGCGGGGTAGACTTTTGTGGTCCCATCAACGTCTCGCTTCGGATTCGAGGTCGTCAGCCGCTCAAAATGTACATCGCGGTATTTGTGTGTTTCGCTTCGAAGGCCGTCCATTTAGAGAGTTTGTCCTAGACCTGTCGACTAAATGTTTTCTTTTATCTCTAAAAAGCTTCATCGCAAGACGTGGCGTTCCGCTGAGAATTTAATCCGACAACGGGACTAATTTCGTCGGAGCCCGGAACGAGCTGCAGAGGCTTCAGGAAGCGTTCGAGGAGTAGCAGTCCAGCCTAAGGACGTTCGCGGCGGAGCAAGGGATGGAGTGGAAGTTCATCCCCGCGAGCACCGCACTTCGGCGGTTTATGGGGGAGGCGGCCGTCAAGTCAGCGAAGCTCCTGATCGTGCGGCAGGTCGCGGACGCGGCGCGCTCACGGAGAGCGAGGTGAGGACCGTGTTGGCCGAGGCCGAGGCCATCATGAACTCCAGGCCGCTCACCCAGCCAGTACGGATCCAAACGACGGAGAGGTGCTTACGCCAGGCCACTTCTTGATCGGCCAGCCCCTTCGTTCGCTGCCGCAAGGGTGCGAGCAAGACGGACGGAGCAGCGGTACCACCTTTACCAAGAGGTGGCACTACTTTCCGAGCTCAAACGGCGGTTCTGGCAGGCTTGGTCAAGGGACTACGTCCACAACCTGCAGGACGCAGCAAATGGCAAACCCCAGAGGCCAACATCGAGGTCGGCGCCATGGTGGTGGTCCACAACGACCATACGCCGCCGCATCGGTCGATCACCGGCAGGGTCACCAGCAACGGCAAATAAGTTCGAGTTTTTTGCGTATATATACCGATTTGCTAATATCGGCAAGAACAAGGAACGTTCCAGGAAGCTAACTGCAAAGAAGTTGCAGCAATCGTCCATAAAATTGATGGAGCTGGTTCAGCGAAGCGTCTTCTCTGAAGAGTTTAAGAAGCTGATGAAAGGGCATACGCTGCAGCCGAGCCAGCAGATGATGGCCTTTTTATCCAAAAAGATCAGTTTACACTTATCAGGGTCGGAGGAAGGCTGTTGCATGCTCCAGTGCCAATAGAGGCTAAGTTTCCAGTTCTACTTCCCGCCAACAATCAATTAGTCGAACTCTATTTAAGGAACCTGCATTTTAAAAATTGTCACGCCAATGCAAAGACATTTGTAAAGTTTGCTGAGACAAAGAGATTTGGCTAGTAAATGCACGTCGAGAATGCACTCGCATAGTGAGGAGAGATGCATCCACTGTTTTCGATACAAACCTAAATTGATGGGTCAGATTATGGGGAATCTTCCAGCAGACAGGTTTAGGGAAAGGTCGTCCGTTCCTGATTTGCGGGGTAGACTTTTTGTGGTCCCATCAACGTCTCGCTTCGGATTCGAGGTCGTCAGCCGCTCAAAATGTACATCGCGGTATTTGTGTGTTTCGCTTCGAAGGCCGTCCATTTAGAGTTTGTCCTAGACCTGTCGACAAAATGTTTTCATTTATCTCTAAAAGCTTCATCGCAAGACGTGGCGTTCCGCTGAGAATTTATTCCGACAACGGGACTAATTTCGTCGGAGCCCGAACGAGCTGCAGAGGCTTCGGGAAGCGTTCGAGGGTAGTAGCAGTCCGCCTAAGGACGTTCGCGGCGGAGCAAGGGATGGAGTGGAAGTTCATCCCCCGCGATTACTTCGGCGGTTTATGGGAGGCGGCCGTCAAGTCAGCGAAGCTCCTGATCGTGCGGCAGGTCGCGGACGCGGTGCTCACGGAGAGCGAGGTGAGGACCGTGTTGGCCGAGGCCGAGGCCATCATGAACTCCAGGCCGCTCACTCCAGCCAGTACGGATCCAAACGACGGAGAGAGGTGCTTACGCCAGGCCACTTCTTGATCGGCCAGCCCCTTCGTTCGCTGCCGCAAGGGGTGCGAGCAAGACGGACGGAGCAGCGGTACCACCTTTACCAAGAGGTGGCACTACTTTCCGAGCTCAAACGGCGGTTCTGGCAGGCTTGGTCAAAGGACTACGTCCACAACCTGCAGGGACGCAGCAAATGGCAAACCCCAGAAGCCAACATCGAGGTCGGCGCCATGGTGGTGGTCCACAACGACCATACGCCGCCGCAGCGGTCGATCACCGGCAGGGTCACCAGCGTAGTCGTGGGAGCAGACGGCAAGGTCATGGTGGAAGAGGTGCGAACAGGAGGGGGCGTGATTAGACGCCCAATCCATAAGCTGGCACTTTGCCAGCCCGACGTGTGGTCGCTCAAGGCGGCCGGAATGTTGTTACACCATAGATATATAGCCAATAATAGTCAATAAAGTAGAAACTAATGAAGTTATACGCAATGTAATGTAGTTCGTAAGGTTACGGCATGAAGTCCCGCCACTGTATCATCCAAGCAACATGTTACTACACGCCCGCAGCATAGCCGACAAAGCTATGCGTGGGAATAAAGCAGTCGTAAATTGAACTTCGTTTCGCACGGTTTATTTTTTGACGCCCTTTATCGCCGCCCACAAATCTGGTCTGTACCGCTAATTCCCTGACTCAAGCCTAAGTAAAAAGGCATCCTACATTCACCAAAAATCGTTTCAGAATTTCTACAGGCAACTTAAGGGCAGAGTGCGCCGTGCGACCACCATCCAATAATGTGGCAGCGATGCCGGACGAAGCCAGAGCCAATGCGATTCTACCTTGTGCTCGAATGGTAGCCAAAATAATCGAAATGACAAAACATTTTTCCGGTACCTCCAGCTGCATCCAAAAAGAACAGTCCACCATGTTGTTCTTCGATAGCTCGCAATAATTGGTCGTAAACCGTTCTTTGATTGATATTTAACCTTGATTCATTGCTTTGCACAAACGCATTAAGCTCGGCACGATTATACTGTTGATCCCCACTCCAGTTCTTTGTTGAAAAGGTCGTGTAATTCACGATTAGGCGCTGTCATACCAAATTGAGCTAATGCTTTTGCTTGCCATTATCAAGCAAAAAAAATCTTCAATAGCGATCAATGCTTCGTTGTAAATTTCCGGCGTATAGTGCTGGTTTATATCACCCGTTTGACGGCGCAATCGATGTAAAAATCCTCTCTGACAAATGATTTTGATGTTGTTGCCACAATTCAGTTGGCTTTGCTGGTCTGCACTATATAATAATTGCGAAAAGTGTCCGAATTTGATGTGGACTTGATGACAATACTGCATCTTTAAGTGTAAGATCCCAATGCATGTCATTCTCAAGCAAATTCAATCGTTCGCATGCTTCGCGATACGTTCCACACAATTCTTCATCAACAGTTCGCAAAGATTCAAATGAACATTTATTATCAACAATCGCAAAAATAACACTCTTGATTATTAAGATGAACTGTATAAATTCGTCCTATCGCATCTGAGCGAAACAATTGTCGCTGACCATAAACGGCTTCTCCGCGTCTTCGCCTTTGAAAAACTTTTGACGAATTATTCCACGTATAATATTCGGGTACTTCAGTGTAAAGCAATGTTTTCGCAAAATCATCTGCTTGACACAACGCAAAAAATGCCTTTAAAGTTGTTGCTGGTTTGTGCAGCTCTTCACATTGCATTTCCGGGTGTGAAAAAACACGCGTTAACCGTTTTCAAGATGAACAGCGAAATGAACTACATTTGGAAGCCTATCATGGATCGGAAATGATATGCGCCATACTGTTTCATTTAAACTGATTTATCTGCCCATTTGAAATTGAGTGATTTCATCGGTAACATTAGCAACTGCTCAAAACAACCATATCACTTATGGTCCATAAGTTATGGATGTACTTGCAAATGTATGTAATAGATTGAACTGAATTGTAGACCTCTACGTTTATGAGCGCGCTTCATAAATCATTGATAATAACGGGGAATATGGCACAACCCAACGATTATCAATTTCCAAATCTTTGAACTCTTTTGGACTCTCAAACTTTCAAAACTATCTTCAGTTGATCGACGTCGATATTCGGGATGTCCATCGTTGCCCGTCACTGTATCGGAGACCAAATTTTTGGCAAACGTTTGGAGCATTTCTCTTCAACCATACATGGTGAATTCAAATTCAACGCACCACATGGATCGTTAATCATATTGTTGGTGACCACTTCAAACAATTCAGGATCCAATGTCCGATCTGGAATTTCGGCCGAAATCACATCGTCAATTTGATTACTATAGTCCTTATTTTTTCAATCAGCCAAATTAAAATATGCGCATGAGGCAAACCCCGTTTCTGCCATTCAATTGAGTACATATAACATTAAATAGACCTAAATGCACCGTGTTTGACAAATTAATCCATGAGTGATTTCAATTTTTGTCTAAAAACACGTGCTAAATTATCATGGTGATCTTTCGATGTTTGGCCAACAAACAATGATTCCGAGATTTCTTTGCATTGGGGATTACACGTGAAGGTGATTGAGAGGTCTGGTCGACCGTAACGGCGAACGTATGACATCGCATCTTTCGCGTACTCAAACATATGACGTGGACTTCCAATATACGATGACGGTAATATTATCATAGTTCCAACGTTTTGTGCATTACCATCGTTGTTAATAGCATCACGCATACTTTTCGGAACGTAATTTGGCTTGGTTGAATCGAAGAAAATTCCACCGTTCCGATTCAATTTTTTTGCATACATGTCAACAATATACTGGTGGAAAAGTGCTGATTGTTATGTGGTTGTCTTGTTTGTTGCGTATCTGCAGCCTGTATACGTAATAATTCATAGCCCTAACTTTCTTTGTTCCTTCTCGACCTACAGTTCAATTAAAATATAAATCAATACCAAATTATTAATCAATTTACCGTTTGCTGGATTTATCATTTTAATGTTGAAATGGTAGCCATCTTGGCCGCTACAAAACAATATCGGATATTGTAGTGCATCATAACAGCGATGACTCTCGGATACACGGTCAAGTGGCTCATTTCTACGATAAAAACACACTGAACGGAACAATTGAATCTGTTGATGTAGATTCAATTGGTTCTGATGATCGTCAATATGACAATCGTATGCTGAAATATAAATTTGTATGCTACCGGTTCATATACCAGAAACAAATGGTCGCCGCAATCGGTACTTGAACAAATGGGGCTTCGGAGATGTGAATAGGACAGAGTTTTCTTTCGTACTGATTTTATTTGGTAAAATGCGAGGTTATATACAGTTCTTACAAATAAAATTGCTTACTTAGGATCTTAGGGTTGTTTAATTAGTTCTGAGTATAATCTGGTATGAAAACATGTTGTATTTATTTATGACTAAACAATCATTACAATTTAACTGCAAGGGTTCGGGTCTAAAGGTCCGAGGGTCAGGTCTAAGATAATTTTATGACTATCGTAAAGGTTATCATGCAGATGGTGTGACATTTTATCATCTGCAGATCAACCCGACTGTAATTTATGAGTGCACTATCAATATAACAATATTTGTGTGCAAGTTAACAAGTTAACTGAATTGTCCATTGGGTTGGACGAATTCTGAGTTAACAAGAGTTAACTGGATTGTCCATTGGGTTGGACGAATTCTGCGATATCGCAAGGTAAGCAGTTTCGTCAACCGTGGGACCGCCGTCGTCGCGGTCGCCGGATGCCGGCCGCTACTGGACACCACGCACGAGGCGCAAGGTCAGCACTTTTGCTGGACAGCGACGAGTGCCGTGGCCGGCAACCAAGGGTCCCGTAGCTGGGAAGTTTAGGTTTTAAGTCGGTAGTAAATTATCAGCCGAGTGGCATTTACGTTCTAACGTCTCGCCTTGCGGGTAGTTAAGCTCTCATCATATTCCTTTGAATAATTAATTACACTTGTGAAAATAAACAGTACTTCAGATAAATTACTTGCATACAAAATGCATCCAGCTGTCTGTTGTATATTTATTTAGGTCAGCGGTGCTTATTACATATTTATTTGGGTCAGTTAACGACTATCGTCTTTATTTATTTTGTTTGCTGGGAATTCTTAATACCTAATAGCTAGAATTTCATTTAGGTTTAAACATACGGTTTGATGAGTAATCTAAATCGTACACACACAATTATTAAATTGGTCACCAACTATATAATTGCAAAAATTGGTGTTCTGCGTTGTCGAAAAGTAGCAAAGAGCCAGCTCGATGGTATATTTTGACCTTGAATCTGAATAAAAAAATATATGATAGAACGTTCAAACTATTTAATTACCTTGAATATTGGCGTGAAGTTGTCTCTTATGATATTTGTGTATACTTTCGTAAATTGTTCAAAATGATTAGACTCAGGTGTCAATCCATTAAGCAATGTGCTCAATGGTTGTGGTGGGCTCCGCAATTCAGTTTTCACAATACCACTCGCACAGCACATCCCATCTGCTTCAAATTTAAATTAATAAGCCTGACAATGGCGACAACGGTCGTTCATAATTTGATTATGAGAAGCGTAATCGGTGTAATCGAATTGTACGCGAACGCAATATCTACAATTCTACGCTTGTAAATTTTGTATATCATGACGTTCATTCGCAGTTTTTGCATCATTGTTCCTTTGATTTGAACGGGACTTTGCTGTGCGTAAACGATTATTTTCATTGCGATTTATAATGTCTTGGCTACTTTCACGGCTCCTCGAAGCCACAGCTCGCAACGCATTTCGCGTTCGCCGGCCCAAATGTAATCGCCTCGACATTTTACTTTAAAAACTACAATGGTTGGTTTAAAACACATTTTCAAAAGCACCAAATATACTTACACAAATTGCAATATTTTCAGAAAACAATTTTTCACACAAAAAAGTTATAAAAACAAAATCTATCATAAAATGTTCTGTTACAGAATGACACATAAATGAAATGAATTGAAATGAAATTTGAGACGAAGTCTAACAGTTTTCTGGAAAAAATCTAAACTTTTCATCGTTTTGCAATTGAACACGCATATTTGTAGTGAATCTAAGTGTTTTTTCAAAACACTCATTAATTTCATCAGCAGCAGTTTTTACATACATACATCCATACATACTTCCTTCATTCTTGAGGATCCTATTTATGGAAAAGTAAATATAATATATGTATGTTTATGCAAAACCATAGCTTCTCTGGCTATCATTTAAAAAAAAACGTATGTAATTTGGTGCATGCGTTGTGGATATCCATGCATACACACAGCATTTTTTCTACATATTTATAGTATAGATTGGTATATTTTTTTTAGACCAAAAAAAAAAAGTTAAAAAATAAATAACAATCAGAGCACAGTGCAAGCAATTGCTAAGAGCTATGCGAAATTGGGGGTTTTGACCTCGTCGTCCGTGGAATTGGGCCCCGCTTGACATGTCCTTGTGAAGTCGCCGGCGGGTCGCGCTGTGAGCTCTTCGGTGGCGGCTTCCCGATTCTCGTCGGCATGTTTTATGTGGTACAACACCGTGGTGAAGACGGGCCGATCGTCGTGCGGCGATGACGTCACCCGAGAGCGGCGTACTGAGGGTCTGGGTCCGGGCTTCCGGCAGGCGATCCTGTAATGGTGTACGGGTTCGTCTACGACTCTCGTGGAGGCGAGTGTTTTGTCGTGCCGGCCCACTCGCCGGGTGACGTCTTGCCCATTTTCGTTGGGATTGGCGTTGTACGTAGTAGCCGTCGAGGGGGGGAAGACTGGCGAAGGGAGTTGTACGATTGAACTATGGGTGGGACGCTTGGTCACGAAAGAAGGGCCATTGGTGATGTCGTTGGTTGTGGGTCGTCAGCAGGTGCTGACTCGTCCTTCAGAAACTCCCAAATCTTTGGTTGGTCTACGGCTGTTGGCCAAAACGGCTGGCAGCGCATCGTCTCGCTCTTTTCCTGAATTTTGTTTCGTGGCCAAGTCTTCGTCGTTCATACTTGCTGAACTTATTTATCCTGTGGACCTTCCGTCACCCCCTTTAGCGCTTCTGCGGGGGTCACTGGTTGGCAGGGCTGTGAATCTCACAAAGTCTCTTTTTCCTCGTTTACGTCCTGGGAGTTCGGTCAGATTGTCGGATCGTTTTGTCGTTGAGGCGTGCACTTGGCGTGACAAATAGTATATAGTATAGTATAGTTGCTGTGGTCGCTGTCGCAGAAAAGTTACGAGTCTAGGCGTGGGTGTGGTCTGAAGGCGAAGCTGCCATGACGTTCTTTTCTCATTCCTGTTCTTTTCTCCCGTTGGCTAGATCGCAATTCAAAATTACGCGTTTATTCGCTTTTGCCGGTCACTTACCCAGTGCTCCCCTGTCGTTAGTCATTGCGGTGTGCTCTTTTTGTCTGTGACGAAACTGTGTCTCAATGCAATCGGCGTTAGCAACTTTTACGGGAACTTTCCGCCGTCGGCTTTGTGTTTGCGTTCTAATGCGCGCTGCACATTGGACTTTCGTGGTTTTTTCTTTCGTGGTCAACCACATTCGAGCAGTACACATCCACTGTGCTCTTACCAGAATGCTCTAGTAAACGTGTAGGTTCTGCTGTGGCAGGATGCGCCCTTGCGCTGCCTTGAAACTAAAAATCGTTGGCGGTTCCATCCTTACCTTACTACTTAATAATATTACTATTGGTAAATACTAATAATTTTTATTGTGAGGGGCTACCCGTAGGCACCCTCTCAAACGTTTAGGATTTCTCCACCGCCGAGATTATTTCATGTAGTCCATGGAGTTTCAGTGGAACTTCCTTTCCCGGAGGGACGTTGTGCGCCTGACAGCAAATGAGAGCTTATGGTTGTTCTCAGCTGCAGCCCGACTAGTCTCTCAAAAGTTTTGGGAAGAAAGGACGCTAGACTAATTGGTCTGAAGTTTTGGGGAAGGGTGTGTCACTTCCTGCTTTGGGGATGCATTTCTTTTATTTTATCCTTAAGTCAAGCGAGAGGTATTTTTCCCCTAGCAGTATCTTCCTTAAGATACTATGCAGCCTGTTGATAACCATTGTGATTTTTGTAATTTTGTTGGAATGACCTAGTCTGGACCTGGCGATGTGAACAATTTAAAGCTGTTTACTAATGTTCCGTATTGTGAGGATTTGCGCCATCGATGTTGCCGGCCTTCACTGGGAGGCCTGCCGGCTCGATGGTTGTACACCCTGATTCCTGACTAGAGTAAGTCTGATTTAGTAAGTAAGTATTTCACAGAGGGAGTTCTTTTGAGAGGTTTTACGTAGCCTTATGGCTTCAGAAGATTCCCTTCGATTTCAGAGCAACATTTTTGCCAAGAGACCCTTTCTGTTTTCCTAGTTTCTTTCTTGTATAGGGCTAGACTGCTTTTTAGTTTGCTCAGTGTTCCTCCTGGTTGCTGCTTTTGACTCTGCTGATAAAAGTCCTGCAGTTTCTACCTAGGTTATCTATTTGTTTTGACCAACATGGGGTTACTTGTCCCACCTGAATAGTTGAGGGAAATGATGCTTTAAAGGCGTTATTGCATGCTTTAGTGAATCTGTCCACTGGACGATTTAGATCGTCTTCAGTGGCCGGGAGTAATTGGGAGGAGTAGTTGCTCGATTGCTGTGCTGTATTTATCCCAGTAGGCTCTTCGGTGGTTTATATAGTCTGTGGATTTTTGATTCTCGAGAGATAGGATTGTTATACCCGTTATCGAAGAGTAAAAGAGTATATTGTATTTGTGGTAAAATTGGATGTGTGTATCATAGAAAACTTACGTATTCCAGTAGACCCACGGAGCTACGCTACCTCCGGCTAACGCTATACCGATCGTCGCTCACATAAGCGATTACTCACGTAGGATCAAACACCCTAGCGCATTCGATACAACCATCCTACCGGAAGACCCAAGCCAGCCCACGGATCCCGAAACCCGCGATCTTCCCGAACACGATCCAGAACAAATCTCAGATCCCTAGCTGACGGAAAAAGCGAGTTCGATTTGAAGAACGGGTACTGGCAAATATCTATGGCCAAAGGAAGTCGAGAAGCCATCGCCCTCAAGATCCCCGGCAGAGTTCTTTATCAATGGAAAGCGATACTCTTTTGGATAACATTCTGACCAGCAACATTCCAACGGGCCCTCGATACCGTGATCGGCGCCTACATGGAACCCTACGCCTTCGCATATTTTTAGACGACAAGTGCACCTTTTTCCAAAGCCGGATCAACTATCTTGGTCACGTGATCAGCGAAAAAGGTATCCACACGGACCCCGACAAGATTGCTGTCGTCAAAGAACTCAAACCACCCACGAATCTGAAGAAACTACGGCAGTGCATCGGAATGGCGTTCTTGTACCGAAGATGCGTTCCCAACTTTTCTACATTCGGTAAAACCAATGTCTCAGCTACTCAAGAAGGAAAACATTGTCATCGTCCGCAGGTCAACAATCGGTCTTCGACCAACTAAAAGGAACTACTCACGACCGCTCCCGTACTCGCTTACCCCCAAAGTCAAGTTTTCGCTACAATCAGATGCGACTTACCTCGAATAGGCGCCGTTCTCACGCAGGAGATCGAAGGAAAGGGAACACGTCATCGCCTGCGTCAGCCGACGCTTGAACTAGGCCAATGGAAACTACTCCGCCACCGATAAGAAATGTTTTGCCATCATTTGGGCAATCCGAAAACTACGATGCTACCTAGAGGGATACCGGTTCGACGATTATTACGGACCATCTCGAGCTGAAATGGTTGAATACTCTGGAAAGCCCCTACGGAAGAATAACGAGATGGGCGCTCGAACTCCAACAGTATCAGTACGTCGTCCACTATCGAGCAGGGAAAAAAAGGTGGTTGGCGATGCCCTGACTCGTCAACCCTTGGAAACACTAGTAAGGATCAAAGAGGACGCCACAACTTGCCCCTGGCTAACTCAAAGGATCCAGCAAGACTACGCTTACGAGAATGGAGAACTATACAGGCATCTGGGCCACGGAGCCGACGATCACGACTAGGTGTCATGGAAACTCTGCGTCCCAAAGAACCGACGCCAAAGAGTCCTCAGGAGTATGACACTCCATCAGCCAACGGCAGGCCATCTCGGCATTCGGAAGACCATCACCCGGATAACACACCGATACTATTGGCCCGGCCTATATCGAGATGTGTGCCCGGCTTCTGAGCTGCCAAAGTTTAAGGCAATGCAGCGCCAGACCGTGGGAAGAATGCTCACCCGCAGGGCAGAGGAAAGGTTCCTCTTTGCCACGTTATGCGTCGACTTCGTGGGCCCACTGCCCCGATGCAAATGAGGAAACACCATGCTACTGGTATTTTTTCGACACCTTTTCGAAATGTGTCGAACTGTGCCACTCAGGAAGGCTACCACAGCTACGCTGGAACTAGCTTTTCGATAACGTATTCTCAGTCACTTCGGTGTTCCGAAACGATTTGTCTGTGACAACGCATCTCCGTTCACCAGACGCTCATTTTGCACATTTCTGCAAAGAGCAGGCGTGGATCTGCGACACACCGAACCGTACTGTCCGCAAGAAAATCTTACGGAAAGGGGCCAATCGGACGGTGAAGACCATGATTGTACAATTCGTGGAGGACCAGAAAACACATGGGATAAACTAGTACCCGAGATATCACTGGCAATTAACTCCAGCGTCTCCGAAACCACTGGCTTCAGCCAAGCTTTCCTACCAGCACACACTAAAGCAAACCGACTCAAAAATTATTCGCAATAGTTCAGCATCTAACGGCAAGTCACGAACAAGGACGCCTCTAAAATCTCCGCCGCCGACAAAAGCGCCTCACGGTGGGCTCACTGGTACTGGACCGACATCATCATCAATCAAATGCAGTTAACGGCTTCGCTGCAAAATTGGCCCCAAAATATAGCGGGCCACTCAAAGTCAAAGACATTCAAAGTCAAAGTCAAACCACCATCGTCAGCAAATATCTTAAAGTTACAACACCCCGGCAGTCGGAAACAAAATGTTACGAACATCAACGACCTAAAAGAATACCACGAAACTATGGACACTGACTCCGCTGATGAAACAACCGACACCAGTGGTACTGCTGACGCACTGCCAAATTTAAAAACGCCGATAACAGGGCCAAGGGCCGAAACTCCATAGGAAAAACCCACGGCCACGGTATATATACCTAGAGCACGAGCAAAGACAACCAGCACCCCCAATGAATAACAGTTCAATCGAAACACCACTTATCCAGCCACCATCGCCATAAAAACAGCTAGATCCCACCATGCGACCAGCTAGCCGACAGGGAACCAGTCCAGATTCAAAATATTTAATAATTTTTTACATTTTATATTTTACATTTTTTCTTGCATCTGTCATCTACATCACTTCTCACAACAACACTGCACGGCTGAAGGGCTGACGGCTAGCTGCTGAAAATTCATTTCATCATTGTGGCTATAATAATGATCCGATATGAACGAGATTCGGAGATCTGATCATTCTCTACGATACTGCATTTTTTTTTTTTTTTTTTTTTTAATCTTCAAACCTCATATCCACTTTTACCACAAATACAATATACCCTTTTACTCGAGTACGGGTATAAAAAGCCGATTGCCTAAAGGTGGAGAAGTCTAATTTCTCTTATGCCAGGGAGATAGCTTCCTTTAAGATAAGCATCTCCCCATCTCGTTTCCTCAACATTTGTTCAGTCAATGTTTGGCCGGAGCACTTGGTTGTGAAAAGAGTATAAGGCTAAGAAGAAGATAAGTACCCCATAACTCTTCCCAGTGATCAGCCCAGTGCTGCATCCTCATCTATCCGATCTACTTCAACCTATCCAAAATACTAGCTTCCTCTCTTTTAGTTTCTTACCAGAACGCTATAGGCTTACGTAGTGAGCTTAGCTCTCTTTATCTGGAGACTTTCATATTTTTGTCCCATATTTTGGTGTTTACTGAAACCTGGTTAAAGCCGGACATCCTACGTTCCGAAGTTTTGCCAGATCGGTACACAATTTAGAAATAACCGTTCGTCTCGACATGGAGTGGACTCTAACTTCACGTCGGAACATTTCATATTTCAACAAGACCTGGAAATCCTGTGCATAAAACTGATTCTTCTAGGCTTTTCCATTTTCATTACTGGCACGTATATTCCACCTTATTCGGATACCTTATATACAGGCAGCACCTCTCGGCTCTAAAATATGTTTCTTGCTTGCTATCAGATAAAGCCTATGTTAGATCTTTGTGATATCAATTTGCCAGGTATTCTTTGGTCTTCGGTGTCTCAAGTCAACCATGTGAAAAATTCCTTAGGTCGATTGCTTGAACTTTTGCTTTACATCGGATCCGACCATAGGGGTTGCTAACCCGAGCCCTTTCGCTTACTATACCTGAACACTCTTACCATCCTACATTCGCAGTATCGGTCGGTATTTGACCTTCTGTATTGGACCGATCAAGTAAGCTATCTGAACATGTTCGCTGCTATCGTACAGCCGAGTTTACGAAGCTTAATAGCCTGATTAGGGATTCTGATTGGTCCACTCTGTACTTGTGCACTGACGTTATGAAAGGCACAAACGCACTTCGTGTTCGTCATTCGACGTAAAAGCATCTTTAAAACATAACAAAAAATTAACTAGAGAGAAAACCTTGGGCGTCAAGCGTCCGTATCTGTAAAACTGGATAAAAAGACGAGACGACAATCGACAAGTGTATGTCTAGCACATACAACTCAATAAAACAGGGTCTGATCAATGCGGCAACGTAGCTGCGATCAACCCCAGTCATCAAGCGATGATTTAACCTCAAAAAAAAAAAGGCACAAACATTTTTACAATGTACTTGAAACCCTTTTGATTCTTGTTCATGTATGCGGTTGATGTCTTACTCGGTGTTCAGTATAAGGACATTTCATTTCAATCTCGCTTGCAATCCGATCTCAATATTTTTAAATCATGGTGTTGTGCATATATGTTAAAACCGTAATGCCTCGAAATGTAAAGTAATCACATTTTGTCGCTCCAGCCCCTTGTGTGAGAGTAAAACGAGGTTATGTATGATATCTTTCTATATATTTTCTCCGCACACGACTTTATTGTTCTCATTTTCCTTTACGAATGGCCAAGCGTCGGTCTGTCTCTTTTTGGAGACCGTATATTCGGTATTTCTCCAGTGTGGTCGTAGATTTGGGATTATTCGTACATATGTATACATTAAGGCTAGTATTATATATGGGGCTGACAGGGTTATCCTACCACACTTGTTGGCTCCTTACACCCACTGCGGTGGTTCTCTGTAGAGAATTACATTGACTGATGGTGTCAAACTAGATACCAAGTTAAAGTTTTCTAAACAGATTTCTACCATGGTAAACAAGGGAGTGATTGTTTAAAAATCGTTGCGCCTGCGGGCATCTATTTAAAAAACTAAACTATTTAATCTCTCTTGAACAAGGTGGAAATTGCACGTTCTGATTGTGGCGAGTTGGAGGTCGCCTAAGCTGCTTTCACAAATAATGGGTAGCCTCTCCTCCGATCGATTGCATGAAAATAGACACTTTTAAGGTAAGCGGATCTATTCGTTTATCCTTTGGTATTCGTGGAAAGCAGCACTTAAAGATGTATTCAGCAGTTTTTTTTCTTCTTCAATTCCAAAGCCGTACACCTCGAATTAGTGAAAGATCTATCTTGTAACACATTCATCGTATGCTTATCCAGGTTCATGGGACGTCGTGAGCATGCTGTGAAGCTGTACTTTATTAATATTCTTCTTACAAAGTGAAGTAATTACAAGTTGTTTGTAGAAGGAAGACGTCAGTCTTCCAGATAGGTTCTTTTCATTGAATGAATTCTTAGTTTTAGAGCTACGCTCTGGCGAGGCAGCCAGAGCAGCCGTTTTATATCTTATCTTATATATAAAGGTTTATGTAAAGCAACGGAACTTTTGGGCTAGCTGAGAAGTGTCATGCCCGCACATATGTATGTACATACATACATAGACGGTCAAGCGTGAGAACGCTGACTCGGCTATTTGGGCGGGCGTTGTTATCATGTGCGATCATATTTCGTCTGCACTTGAAATGTGCATGGGGCATTAAACGTTAGCCGCGCTGCGACAAAGTCGCAGACAAAGCTGCTTTATGTATTTTGTGTTGGCATAACAACAAAGTGTTTATATACATATGTAAATTAAGTATCTCCTTGGTGAATTGATTAAACAAATATGTTTTTATTTCTTATTCACTATTACATTACACTCTTAGTGTCGAAACCTCACTGATCTATTGTTAAACTGTTCTTATTGGATTACAACTGTTCTTATTCGATCTCCAAAAATGGACTGGTGACCAAGGGTCGGCTCCTAATAAACAAACCTCGGATTAAGAGAAGCAGATGGACTCAAGAGAGTCGGAGAATAGGAGATGAGAATCTGATCTCAATTGTGAAATTTGAATAAACAAAGATTGGGCTCTCTGAGTATCGAGCGGCCAACGGCGCAATTCGAACTTAATGGAAAGTGTGAAATGACATGACCCCTTACTGGAGTGGGGAAGTTCATTAGAATTGGGAACCTAATGGAAGAACGGTGTAAGAAGTTCCCAACTAGAAATTGTTTATAAATCGGGTAAGAAGGCTTTGGGTAGTGGGCTGGTTAACTCTCCCCATTATAAATTGATCGTCCCGATTCATTGGAAGTGATGGATAAATTGAATTAAAATAAAATGATTGGTCAATTCGACTGCAATTTAATTTTCAACGGAATTTTCATTTTCGGACATATTATTTTTTCGAGGTTTATTTCAAAACTAATTTTCCGTGGTTTGCATATTAGATATTTTCTAAATTTGATTAAAATCCTGATAATTAAATATATAATAGTACATGTTATCAATATTAACGTTATCGGAATTTGAGTTTGCTTAATTTGAATAAATGGGTTTAGTGTGTTGATATTATCAAATGCAAGTTCCGAATCATTCGACATAAGATATTCGGATATTAAATAATTATTGAATTGTTTAGCAGTGAGGTAATTTAGAATCTTATTGTCGATATTATAATAGGATACATTATTGATTACAGTAGTATCATTAAAGGTTATTAAAAAATGACCCATCTAAATGAGCGTCATTTACAATATTTTTTTCCATTTATAAAAAATGGCACCTTCTTGGATTATATCAATATTTTTGTTATTCTCCCGGACTTTTGCTACATATGGATTTTTCTCCATTCAACAATCTTGTGAAACAAGTACTGTCAGGGGTTTAAGGTGCAATAATTATTATAAAGTTCTGTCTTAAAAGTTCGACATTACATAATACTTATTATTACATTCAGCAACCCGATTATCAATTAGTAATTTTCCATCCTTATGTGAAATGGATCTGGAATTGTATACTTCACAACGGTTAGTTATTAATGGGTATTTTATGTATATGACAATTAAATCCTGATTTATTGCAATTTTAAATTCAGAAATATCTGACAGGTCAGTAATAATGACAGGTTTGTGTTCATGTTTATAAATTTCTTTGATATCGTCCTCATTTAAAACTTTTGTATCGAATACATCAATTTTAGCTAATGTAATTGTATCCATCAAATTCATAAGATCATAAGTGAGCAAACGAAGACGGTGTTTTCGTAGTGGCAATTTTGATTTCTAAAGGCTGTTTTAAAATTTTCAGATAGAGTTTGTATTTCTTTGAATAATTTAGAATTTATGACTAATTGATTATTGTTATTCTGGATTAAATCATCAATTTTGTTCTGCAATGTTATGATATCATCATGATTTGGGGTCCCTGCTATCCATGTCCAAATGGTGGTAAATTTCGTTGATACCCCGTTTAATTCTATTGGGTATTATTTGTGAGATAAGAATTTTGATAATATTTAAATCATATGTCATTTCCCAAAGTAAATTCTGGTTGATATTTTGAATGTGTGCGTTTCCAAATTGATTATTTCTTTATAATAACTTAAATTAGTTATATGGAATAAGTCAGCGTATGATTCATAAGTCAGGACATCTTTTGTATCCTTGTAAATAAAACGAGAAAGAACGTACGGAGTCGTTGTTGCCGCGACTCTACTTTTATACCCGTACTCAGTCAGCACACATGTGATTTATGTGGAATTTTCAAATTTTTTTAAAGTTTTACATCTTACATTTGTTTGCTACATCAGTCATCTACATCTACTTCATCTACATCACCACAACTCACGCGTACGCTGCACGAGGCAGCATGTTTGAGCGTAAGCGTGCGTGCGAAAGAATCATTAGCGAAAATCATCCCCATAAATGACTTACGCCGCAACGGGAAGGGGAAGCTCGCAGCTGAAAATTCATTTGATCATTGTGGCTACAAAAATGATCCGATCTGAACCAAATTCTGGAATCTGGTAGATATGGTCATTCTCTACAATACTGCATTTTTATTTTTTATCCACAAAATTGTGGATTTTCATCTTTTGTGGTGGCGGAAGGGGTGGGGCGAAATTTTGAAATATTCAAATGTTCAGGTTTGGTATCACAGGAGTCTTGGCAAAAAGTTTGGTTGCTCTAGCTCTTATAGTCTCTGAGATCCAGGCGACACAAAAATACAAAAATCCAAATCAACTCGTTTTTGTGTGAGTGCGAAAGAGAGGGAGCGAAGTTTTTTATACCCGTACTGAAGAGTAATAGGGTATATTGTATTTGTGGTAAAAGTGGATGTGTGTAACACACAGAAGGAGGCGTTTCCGACCCCATAAAGTATATATATTCTTGATCAGCATCAATAGCCGAGTCGATATAGCAATGTCCGTCCGTCCGTCTGTCCGTCTGTCCGTCCGTCTTGTTTTTCACTCATTGCACGAAGGCTATTAGAGCTAGACCAATCAAATTTTTTCCAGACTGATGTGATATCTCACTCCTAGAAAAGTGTTTAAAAATTTTGCCCCGCCCACTTCCGCCCCAAAAGGGCGCACTTCTGTGGCGTCCACAATTTTGAAAATAGCAGATAACGAAAAATGCAGAATCATAGAGACAAACCATATCTATCAGGGCCCCAAATCTGAATCGGATCGGATCATTAATATAGCCACAATAGAGGCAAATGTACGAAAAAAAACTTCCCTCTCTTTCGCACTCACACAAAATCGAGTCGATTTGGTTTTTGTATTTTGTGTCGCCTGGATCTCAGAGACTATAAGAGCTAGAGCAACCAAACTTTTGGCCAAGACTCCTGTGATACCAAACCTGAACAAGTGTATTTCAAAAATTTCGCCCCGCCCCCTTCCGCCCCCACAAAAGACGAAAATCCACAATTTTGAAGATAGAAAAAAACCAAAAATGCAGTATCGTAGAAAATGACCATATCTACCAGATTCCCGAATTTGGTCCAGATCGGATCATTATTATAGCCACAATGATGAAATGAATTTTCAGCAGCAATCCCCCACCTCCTCTTGCGGCGTAAGTCAATTATTGGGGTTGATTGTTGCTGCAGCTTCACACGCACACTCACGCTCAAACATGCTGCCTCGTGCAGTGTACGTGTGTTGTTGTGAGAACTGATATAGATGATGTAGATTTCGATGACAGATGTAGCAAAAAATGTAAAATGTAAAAAATGATAAAACATTTTAAAATTCCACATAAATCACATGTGTACTGACTGAGTACGGGTATAAAAGTAGAGTCGCGTTCGAAGCGACTCCGTACGTTCTTTCTCGTTTCGTATATTTTCCTCTATTGTGGCTATATTAATGATCCGATCCAATTCAGATTTGGGCCCCTGATAGATATGGGCTGTCTCCATGATTCAGCATTTTTCGTTTTCTGTTATCTTCAAAATTGTGGACGCCACAGATGTGCGCTCTTTGTGGGGGGCGGAAGTGGGCGGGGCGAAATTTTGAAACATTTTTCTAGGAGTGAGATATCACATCAGTTTGAAAAGATTTGGTCCCTCTAGCTCTTATAGCCTCCGAGCAATGGGCGACAAACAAGACGGACAGACAGCAATTACCACAAATAGGTTAGGTTAGGTTAGGTTTATAGGGCGCCTCCACCTAAGTCGAGGTCACTGGAGGCAAGAATTGCCCATTGTGATGCCCACTCGTCATGGGATTACGTCCGTCGCCTAGGAAGATTTCGTGAACCATCCCGAGGCCTCAACAAAGTGCATCAGCCTCTCCAAAGGCATGTTTGCCAGGCTATCCAAGTCCTCGTGAAAGGCGCTGCCGAGTATTCGGTGACGCCTTTCCATGAGTGCAGGACAGCCACAGAGAAGATGCTGGATGCTCTCTATTTCCTCCTCGTCCCTGCAGCTGCGGCAGAAGTCATGATGGGGCAATCTGTACCTAATGGCCATGTGGCCGATGACACAGTGCCCCGTTATAACTCCCGTCAGTGTTCGCACGTGACTCTTCCTGAAACCTAGGAGAGTCTTAGTGCTTTTGGTGTCATAGTGGGGGCCAGAGCGAGCGAGAGATCTCACAGTTGGGTTTGCGTTCCACCGTCTGTCTGATCTCGTTCTAGCTCGACCCATCATCTGCGAGATGATGTCTCGCAGAGGCCTCCGTATATCGCTGACTGCGTCCGCCAGTGGTTTGGCCGATCCATTTCTGGCACACTCGTCCGCACCTCGTTGCCCGCGATGTCGGTGTGACCCGGGACCCACGTGAGTGTGATTGAGTGCGCTCCGATCTGGTTTAGCGCGTCCACTGTGTCACGTACGAGTCTGCTCGTGATTTTACAGGAAACCAGGGCTTTGATAGCAGCTTGGCTGTCAACACAGATTGCTATGTTCCTCTGAGGTATCTCCAAGGTGTATATCAACTTTGCCGCTTGCCATACTGCGTATATCTCCGCCTGAAATACACTGCACCAGTCTGGTAATCTTAGGGATATGTTGGTTGCTAGTTCTTCAGTGAAGATTCCAGCTCCTGTCCCTTCGGCTGTCTTTTGACCCGTCAGTGAAGATGGAGAGCACGTTCTGCCCAAGAGCAGCGTTACGCGTCCATTCCTCTCTTTCTGGTATGTGTCCTTTAAAAATTTTTTTCTTCCATGAAAACTCCGAGACACAGTAGTCGCTCCGTTCGCCCGTTCCACTTTCCTCCTTACGAAGTATTGTGGCGTGGCCATAAGGCGATGGCTTAAAGAACCGCGCGGGCTGAAAGCCTCGCGGCATTGTCTCAGCCTTGCACCCTAAGGTGGAGGCCGGGCTCCAGGTTTAGCATGGTGTCCAGAGCAGCCTGTAGGGTGGATCTGAGGGATCCAGTGACTCCAAGGCATGCCGTCCGCTGAACTTTCCGGAGGTTCTCGAGGTGGGATTTGGTGTTGGCCGCTTCCCACCACACCAAGCTTCCATATTTCAGAATGGGTCTTATTACCGCTGTGTACATCCAATGGATGATGTGCGGTTGTAAGCCCCATGTCCGTCCAAAGGTCTTCCTACAGATGTAGAAAGCAGCCATTGCTTTTTCTTCCCTTTCCTCCGTGCTTCTCTTCCAAGAGAGTTTGGAGTCTAGGATGACACCAAGATACTTGGCTTCTTTCGACAACTCAAGCGTCGTTCCACCAATTGCTGGTAGTTTGAAGTTTGGTATCTTGTATTTTCGTGAGAACAACACCAGTTCTGTCTTTTGGGGTTAACCCCCAGACCGTTTTGGTGTGCCCAGCTCGCGGTCGTTCCCAGTGCAGATTCCAGAAGATCACTGATTGTAGGTAGGAACTTACCCGTTACCAGTATCACTAGATCATCCGCATAGGCCACAACCTTGTATCCGCTCCTCCCCAACTGAAGAAGAAGGTCGTTGAGGACTAAGTTCCACAGGAGAGGGGATATAACCCCCCCCTGCGGAGTACCTCGTGTGACCGTCTTCCTTGAAGAGGAGGTGCCGAGACCAGCGCTGATCGTTCTGCTCCTGAGAACGCTGTCCAGCCATAAGGTTACCGTCGGGTGTGTGCCAATCTTGGTCAGTGCGGCCGTTATTGACTCGATCCTGACGTTGTTGAAGGCTCCCCTATGTCTAGGAAGGCCGCCAAAGCATATTCCTTATGGCTGAGAGTCTTTTCGATACTCCCCACAACCTCGTGTAGTGCGGTCTCAACTGATCTACCTTTGAGGTAGGCGTGCTGAGCTCCGCTGAACACTTGTCTGTCGAGTTTGGTCCTTATGTGTAGATCGATCAGCCTTTCCATCGTTTTCAACAAAATGAGGATAGACTGATTGGTCTGTAGTCCTTGGGGAGATGTGGTTTATCTTCCCGGCTTTGGGGGATGAAGACCACTCTCACCTCTCTCCATGCTTGGGGAACGTACCCAATTCGGAGACATCCTTCGAAGATTTTCTTTAGCCATGGTAGCAGGGGCAGGCAGGCTGCCTGCAACATGGCTGGTCGTACATCATCCGGCCCCGGTGACTTGTAGGGACCGAAGGATTTAATGGCCCAGATAATCTTGTCTGGTGCCATAATGTCACGTATGAGATCCTCAGTGTCCTCTCCCCGGTATGGCTCAGTGTCGTTGATGTCGTTGATTCGTCACCGGTGACATCTGAGCATCCCGGAAGTGGGTGCTCATGAGGAGCTCTAGGGATTCCCTGACTGTTTTCTGCAAAGACACCATCCTAGTTGCGGAGCAGTCCAGGTGTGGTTGGCGCCTTTGATAGCACCCGTCGAAGCCTTGAAGCCTCGGTGGTACCATCTATGGCATCGCAGAAGGCAGCCCAAGAATCCTTTTTCGCCTTCCTACAGGTGTTCCTGTAGGTGTTAAAGCTGCGACGATATTCGTCCCAGCTTTCCTGTGTGTTTGCCACTTTTGCCCTGTTGAAGAGCCTCCTTGACTCCCTCCTGACTTCGCTCAGCTCCCGCGTCCACCACGGGTTGCGGTTGGACTTTGGAGGTCGGCTGATCGGGCAAGATTCAAGGAAGGCCCCTGTAGGGCTTTAGTGACATTCTGAGCCGCTTCCTCTAGTGCTTCCGTTTGAAGGATGTTCCCTTCCGGTGGGGAGGGGTAGGAGGCTTGGGATTGCGGTAGGCCTTCGGCCTTTCTCTGTTCCACTTGATGCTGAACACTATCCTGTAGTGGTCCGAGAAGGAGCACTCACCGGACACATGCCAATCATCAATGGTTAGGAGTCACTGTCCGAGGCAAGTGTTATATCAATAACCTCTGCACGGTTCTTGTTGCGGAAGGTGGGGGTGGTCTCCCCGGTTGCACACAACAAGATTTGTGGACAGAATGTACTCGAACAGCGACTCTCCTCTGGAATTTGTGCCCGTGCTTCCCCAAAGGGAGTGGTGGGCATTCGCATCGCAACCTAGGACGATGTCGAGACCCTCTTTCCGCACTTGGTGGATTAGGGCCCTGACATCCCCGAGGGTGGGTCCTTCTTCCTCGTACGGCAGGTATGCCGAGGCCAGGTATAGGTTTTTCCCGTCCTTCCTCTCACATAGTGCCACCGTTAGGTCCGGAGTGCTGTACCTGCAAGAAAACAGAACATTAAGCTCGCTTCTTACCACGATACAGGTTCTTGGCTTACCCACGGGGTGTGGCGTGAGAAGGCGGTATCCGCGACCGTTCAGTCCCCGAACCCCTCCCTTAACGGTCCAGGGTTCTTGGATGAGGCCACGTCTACCGCCTTCTCGTCCATAAACCGCAGCAGGTCCGCCGATGGTACACTTTGAGTGATGCAGATTAATCTGCACCACCTTCATGCTGTTCAGCGGACCTGGGGTGTCGCGGTACTACTACCGCCAGTGTGCCCATACCAAAAGATATGCGGCAGTCCTTTTCAAGGAGTTTGGCAAGGCTTTCTTTGACCAGTTCCAGAGTTCCTTGCCGTTCCTGTCTCGCGCTATCGCCCGTGTGATGGTCCAGTCCGACGTTCCCAGGATCCGGTTCTGTGCCTTGATCAGGACAAGTGTGTCCTCATCCGCCTTTATTGGGGAGGAATCCACACCTTCATGATCGTTCTCCTGGGAATCTCATCGATGGGGACCACGCAAAGAGCCGCTCCTGGCCAAAGTTCACCAAAACCTTGAACCGTGGTTTTGAGAAACTCAAGAGTTTCTGCGTTACCACAGGCCACTGCTTTTGCCTCCTTATACCACTTGATGCCCTTGAACTCGCAGACAAACGGGTTGTCTGCGCGAACAATGGCATCCTTCATGGCGGTCAGGATCTCCGATTCCGCCTTCAGCCAATTTGCGTCCGATATTTTCTCTTCCGGGTGGCTTCGGTCGATTATGTCCGTCTGTAGCTCAGGCGGTGCTCCTAGGCTTGCCAGGATGTCCTCTGGTTTCGCCTTCTTCGGCTCGGAGGCTCTTACGGAGTCATCCGTTCTCTGCCGCTTGAACCTTGGCTCTCGACCAGTCGGTTCCACCGTTGCCTTCTGTACAGAGGGCGTTGGTGGCTGCTGCTGACGGTGAAGACGATGGCTTGGGGTCCTCTGCCACCGTCGCGTGTACGCTTGGGGACTGGGGAATTACCATTAAATACAATATACCCTTTTACTCTTCGAGTACGGGTATAAAAAATCGTGATTTGAATAATCCATTATTTCGGATTTGGTTACCATCAATAATACGAATATTATTAAATTCATTTTCTGCAATTTAAGACAAATTAAAAATTTGATGTTATCTTTATGAATCATACGGTTTCTATTATTTATAATAATTTTATTAGGTACGTTTTCTTTAACTACCTTTCTTTTTATATCTGGCATTTAGTTTATTCCTTTCTCCATGTTTTTTTTTCATAAATGACCTCACCTACGTGATAGTCCTTTTCCTTCCTATCTTTATTATGAACATCTAACATTTTTTTTCTTGCGCTAGTTTTAATATTTGGGAATATTCTCATGCTTGATTTTGTTGAACAAAATGTCAAACGGTCTTTGGTTAGTTATTGAATGGATTGTCAAGTTATACTTTTGAGCTGCTCTAATTATAATTTCTGACTAATCAACCAAATTATGTTGATCTTTTATGCAGCGAGCAATTTCTGTAAGTGTGGAATGTGCCTTTCTATTTGTCCATTCGACGTACTATGTTGAGGATCTGCATAATATAAATTAATCCCGCATCTTTTGTGCAAAAGATTGAAACTGGGAGGAAGTAAAACTTGGTTCGTTATCTATCATTAGAGTTTTTAGCTAATGGAAATTGTTGCAGAATTTCTGAAATCTTATTTTTTCGATGTTGCGCTTATTTGGAATCTCTTTTTACAACTAAATACTTTGAAGAAAAGTCTATACAAGTTATGAATATTAAATTCTGTGCATAATATATATCAATATGTAAATTTTCTCCTTCCCTATTTGGGATAGGTGCCTGTATGATAGGGATTTGTACTGGGTGTCTATTGTATTTGTTTTGGTTGCAAATTGTACAGTTCTTAACATATTCCTTGAGTTTTTGTATAGATTTGGCCAATAATATAATCGGTTTATTTGTTTATAGTTTTCGTCTAATCCCTGTGTGCTCTACAATGAGTTTCTTCGATTATTACCGCTCTGTCTTCAGAATTTTCTACATCCTGAACAAATCTTCTTGTATACAAAAAATCTTATTAGTAAAATTATTCTTTAGAGGAATTTGAATTCTATAGAAGTCCTCTAATGTACAGTGTACTCCTATTGCTATATTAGGAGGTATGTATTCTCTTAAGATAGATACCAGATTTTCCGTTGTATCGAATTCTATTATATGTCTTGTACATTTTTCCAAATATGTTAATCGACTCATGTATTGTATACCTCCCCGTTGCTATTAGCAATTGTTACTTAAACTGGTTTAAGGGTTTTCGGGTTTCTTGTATTACATTCTCAAAACTACTCTCTGCTGAATGCTGAGTTTCTAAATCAGAATTTTCTTCCGTTTGTTCGACCTCACTATCTGTTATATTATTAATCTGAATTCGGGATAAAAGTCTGCCTACTACTACATTGGTGGAGCCTGGCTTGTATATGATTTTCGGTGCGAAACTTTCAATAAAGTAGTACCACCGTTTCATTTTCAATGTTTGGATTATTCTGCGATATCGAAAAAAGACAATGGTTGGTGATCTGTTTGAATTTCAATTCCACTCACGCCATATAAATAATTTCGCAACTTCTTTAATGCCCATACTATTGCTAATAATTCCTTTTTTGTTTGTGGTATAAAAGTTTGCTCCGTTTTTTTAGGTTTTCGAAATAAATTTTATGGGATTCCCTTCTTGTGATAATACGGCTCCTAGCTGAGGGATCCCTCAGCTGTGGTTAAAGTAAATTTCTTGTTGTAATCTGGTTGCACCAATTCTATATGTGCAATTAAACTGTCCTTTAAAAATATTGAATATATTCTACTGCTGGTTCATCCAGCTGTAACAAAGTTTTTTGATTCTCTTCTTGAAACCTTCCCATTGATTCCACTCAAATACTTTGTTAATGGCTTAATGGCTGTTAATGTTTCTGTAATAACCTGTTAACCCTAGGAAACTGCGGAGCTCTCGGACATTTCTCGGAATTGATATTTTTTGAATGGTATCAATCTTCTCTGGGTCTGTTTTAATAACATTATGGGGAAACAATGTATCCCAGGAATTTAGTTTCTAATTGAAAAATCTAGACTTTTCAAGGGAAATTTTCATATTTCCATTCTGTAAAATTTGTATTATTTTAATTATATCTGCATAGTGCTGGTCAATCGTTTTGAAAATATTATTATGTCATCCATGTAGACATGGCAGGTTTTTCCAACTTGCTCTCTAAGTATGTCGTTCATTGCCCTTTGAAAGATTCTGGGTACGTTTGTCAATCCCATGGGCATTCTTAAAAAATTCGTATTTACCTTTTTATTTATCGAAAAGGATGTTTTTTCTATATCTGATTCTCTCATCAAAATCTGATAGACTGACTCTAAATCAATTGACGAAAAATACTTTGCTTTAACCAAATTGGAAAGAATTACTGAAGGATCCTGCATGGGATATCTGTCTGGTATAGTATTTTTATTATGTTTCTAAAGACTATTACCAATCGGTGTTTAGGAGTTCCGTCATCATTTACCCCTTTTTGGTACTACCAACACAGGGGAATTGTATTGCTCTTACTTGGTCTGATTATACCGTCATCTAACATCTTACTTATTTCATTATTAACGAAGTCGTTAACTGAATAAGCATATGGATATTGCTTACTGTATACCGGTCTATCATGTTCGGTATTAATTTCCCTTTTATATCTGTTCTAAATGGTAACTGCAAATCAATATTTGCATGGTCTTCCTGGACTTTTAGCTATCATTTCCTCTTGGAGTTTCTCTAAGTCTTCTTTTTTGAATGAATGTGTTATTTAATTTCAACTTTATCGATTCAGACTTCCTATGTTTATTTAAGTCGGATATTTTCACGACGGCGTGTTCAGGATTTTTAATCCCAAACTATTATAACTTTTGTTGTCGGATAATTTAACGACGGCGTGCTCAGGATTCATCAATGCCAAGCTATTATAACTTTTGTTGTCGGATAATTCAACGACGGCGTGCTCAGGATTTATCAATCCCAAGCTGTCTATACTCCCCTCTACCTGTACTGAATCGGTTTTTAATTTCTCTTAGCTCTTTAAAGTATTTTCTTGAAATTTAAATTTTTAAAGGGAAAAATATTATTTTCTTCTATTAAACTTATTTCATTTTTTTCCTCATTATCATAATATTGTAACTTTTCTGTTTTCCCTTTATATTCCAAGACTCCCTTTTCTATATTTATTATAGCTCAAACGTTTTTTATAAATTGAATCCAATCAGAAGATCCGATTCTAATCCTTCGATTTCATAAAAAATAATTGTCGTGTTTCAAATATATTTATAATATGGTAGTACTTTAATAATTGAATACCCGTGAACTGTATTTACCTTTCTGTATATTGATAACTCATTTTTATTTTCAACGAGAAAGAACGTACGGAGTCGCTGTAGGCGCGACTCTACTTTTATACCCGTACTCAGTCTGTACACATGTGACTTATGTGGAATCTTCAAATGTTGTATCAGTTTTACATTTTACATTTTACATTTGTTTGATGTATCTGTCATCTACATCTACATCAGTTCTCACAACAACACACGTACACTGCACGAGACAGAGCGTGCGAGTGTGAGTCTGAGAGAATCAGCAGCAGCAACCCTCAAAATAAATGTACATTTTGGTTTTGGTTGTACCGGGAGGTGGGGCAGCTCGCTGCTGAAAATTCATTTGATCATTGTGGCTACAATAATGATCCGATCTGAACCAAATTCGGGAATCTGGTAGTTATGGTCATTTTCAACAATACTGAATTTTTGGTTTTTTTATCCTCAAAATTGTGGATTTTCGTCTTTGGGGGCGGAAGGGGGCGGGGCGAAATTTTGAAATCACCATGACCATATCTATCAGGGGCCCAAATCTGAATCGGATCGGATCATTAATATAGCCACAATAGACAAAAAAACATACGCAAAAAATCTTGCTCCTCTCTTTCGCACTCACACAAAAAACGAGACGATTTGGTTTTTTGTATTTTGTGTCGCCTGGATCTCAGAGACTATAAGAGCTAGAGCAACCAAACTTTTTGCCAAGACTCCTGTGATACCAAACCTGAAGTGTATTTCAAAATTTCGCCCCGCTTCTTTCCGCCCATCAAAAGACGAAAATCCACAATTTTGAAGATAGGAAAAAACCAAAAATGCAATATTGTAGAGAATGACCATATCTACCAGATTCCCCGAATTTGGTCCAGATCGGATGTAGCCACAATAATCAAAATGAATTTTCAGCAGCGAGTCCTTCTTGCGGGGTTGCCCCCGCAACAAAAATATACATTTTTATTAGGGTTGATGGCAGCAGCGGCTGTTACTGATTATCTCTTCACTCACACTCACGCTCACAGACTCTGCCTCGTGAAGTGTACGTGTGTTGTTGTGAGAATATGTAGATGTCGATGACAGATGTAGCAAAAAAAATGTAATATATAAAAACTGATAAAACAATTTTAAAATTCCACATAAATCACATGTGTACTGACAGAGTACGGGTATAAAAGTAGAGTCGCGTTCGAAGCGACTCCGTACGTTCTTTCTCGTTTATATAAACAAGCAGTGGCTCCTGTATCTATTAAAATCTTTAACTGCTTCTTGGTTTTCTGTCTATCCTATTTAAATAAGGCATTCCCCTGTATGGGTCTGGTCTAAAAATGATCCTCATTGATATTATTTAATCTGGTTACTTTATTAGCTGGCTGATTTACTGTTTCATTTGTTCCCTTTTTATACCCGTACTCGAAGAGTAATAGGGTATATTGTATTTGTGGTAAAAGTGGATGTGTGTAACACACAGAAGGAGTCGTTTCCGACCCCATAAAGTATATATATTCTTGATCAGCATCAATAGCCGAGTCGATATAGCCATGTCTGTCCGTCCGTCTGTCCGTCCGTCTTGTTTTTCACTCATTGCTCGAAGGCTATTAGAGCTGTAGACCAATCAAATTTTTTTTTCAGACTGAAGTGATATCCCACTCCTAGAAAAATGTTTCAAAAATTTCGCCCCGCCCACTTCCGCCCCCACAAAGGGCGCACATCTGTGGCGTCCACAATTTAGAAGATAGCAGAAAACGAAAAATTCAGAATCATAGAGACAGCCCATATCTATGAGGGGCCCAAATCTGAATCGGAGCGGATCATTAATGTGAAAGGGTTATGTTTAATATGTGTTTATTGATCAGGTTTATTTAAATGTAGAGGATATTTGATAAAGATATATTTCAACT